>JAQQSW010013852.1:0-12227 GCA_028646575.1 Pseudocheirus occidentalis
TTTTCTGTATTTTTGTGAGTTTTAGAGCCCTAAAATTTGTTTAGAGTCATATTTGATGGGTATTTGAGGTGGTCATGTGGGAGCTGTGGAAGCTTGTTGCTTCTGTGCTGTCATCTTGGCTCCATCCCCTCACCCCGTAGAAAGAATGATAAATAAGACTACCATAAATACTATCTGGATATAGCTCAAAGCTTGCATTCTTAGATATTTCCAAGTCTGGGCATTTAGTTTAAATGTTTGCATGCACATACATATGTATACTTAATCTTTTGCTACTGTGTATGTCAGAAATCTTGAAGTATACTTGGTAAGATTATTATTTTTACTGATTTGCTATAAAGATTTTAGTTAATAACTACTCCTTAGATTTTCTGTCAGTTTTTAGAACAAAAATTAATTTACATCAAATATTAACTTGTGACATATGGTATTCAATAGAATTTTGCACAAAGAAATTAATCACTTGAAACATTTTATAAAAATAGTAGATATAAAAAATTATTTTGTCTTTTATAGTTAAAAAGTTACAATTCAGTATTTAATTATTTGCATAGCATTGTTATTTTTATTATATTGATCCATCTTATTCATGACAATTAATTTTCCTTCAAACTTTTAAGTCCATATTTATTACCATGTAGAATATTTTGTAGTTACTTTTTTATAATAATTGTGTGTTTGGATAAGTAGATTCCCAAGAATTTTCTAATTTCTGTAGCTACCAGAAATAGAATTTCTCATTCTATATCTTCCTTCTAGGTTTGTTGGTAAGATACATAAATGCCAGTAATTTCTAAAGTTGTATTTTAAATACTGTAATTTTCCGACAATTATTGTTTCATTTAATTTTTAGTTGACTCTTCAAGAATTTCTAACTAAACCATCTGCAAATAGTAATAACTTTGTTTCCTCTTTGATTATTCTTACTTTCTTGATTTCTTTTCCTTGTCTTATTTCTATAGGTATCACTTTTAGCACTATATCAAATGATGGGCATCTTTGTTTTAGTCCTGATATTACTGGAAAGTTCTTTAGCTTATCTCCCTTACATAGAATATGGTGTCTTAGCTAGATACTACTTACCATGATAAGGAAAAAACCCATTTCTCACTATGTTTTACAGTGTTATTTTTACTGTTGTTGTTTTTAACAGAAAGGGTTTTTTTGTTAAAACCTGAATGTACATTTTATTGTTTTGTTATTATTAAGTAGAAAGAGTGATGTTTTAAGAGTTAAGAATCCTGACTTCTAGACCTGACTTTGATGACCTATGAAATCTTGAACAAGGCACAGAATCTCTCTAGGCTTTATTTTCATCATCAGTGTTTAGCTCTCCAGAAAACGGAGAGGGAAAAATTATTTTAAATATATATATATGTGTGTGTGTGTGTGTGTGTGTGTGTGTTCCTTTCTTACTCCAAAATTCCATGATTCTAAATTAGAAGCACCATGAATATTTGATTCTAAATCAAAAGTTATTATCACATTTCTGTTACTTCCATATCTGCTTTCATAGCATAATACCACTTCATGTGATTTTGACTAGCTCCAAATTATTTTTGTACTTATAAGACCTTTAATTTGTAGTCAGAAGACAGAGAAACTTGGTTTGACTCTTTAATCTGTTATTTACCATTTGTATGATCTTGGACAAAACATCAGGTCTAAATTTTTCCATTTGTAACAAAACATACAATGACAGAAATTTGGAAAAATGAAATAAAATGACAGGACCACCAAGAAAAGGAAAACTCCGACAATACTGGAGGAACTCCAAGGTCCCTTCTGTCTCTAAATCTATGATCTGAGGTAAGTTAGAACCATTTGTTAAAAGACATGTTTATGTACATGAGTGTAGTATGCATAAAATCCCAAAAGAGATCATGCTATCTGTGGATAAGAATGTCATAACAAGTGTCAGAATTCACTACCATATTTTTGCAAAAACATTAAGATGACATTTGCACTTGTTTTTAGAGCTCTCAAACAAGCATAGATACTTTATTTTGATCTTTCCAAATGTCTTTGATTATTAAATTACCTGCTTTTTCAATGGGAAATAAAATGAATTAGGAACAGAACCTGTGAACTGAAGATTATCCTTTTCACATGCTACTCAAATAATTTATGTAGGACCTTCATTGGTGAGTTTGCCATTGAGACATTGTTCCTTCTTGTTGAAACCACAAATATAATAGATAATCATGAGCAGGGGTAATAAATCACTGAATAATGGGTTAATGGCTTGTTAATATAAATACAAAATAACTATAGGATTATGTTTTTATTTATAGCTTGTACATTAAATATCCTGGTGAATACCTTTTAGGACAGTGGAAAGCAAGACATAACTCCACAAAAATGGTTACCATTTTTAGTTTACAACTGGAGTCCCTTGGTTTTTGGAGGAAATAGGTTAAAACCAGTTTTATGCATAAATCTCATACCTCATTTACATATATATGTATATATATATATTTCATACCATAACATATATGTAAATAGAATGCATTGTAACATGCATTATTGCACAGTCACCAAAAGACTCTGCATGTTGTGTGAAAAAAAGTAAACAACTAATGGACCAGCAGTGGAAATTTACTATAGGTTGCTGTAAATCTGGTTTGCATGTAAACCTTGGTATGTCAGATTCTTCTAGACATAAGAACTTAAAGCTTGAATATCCTATTGCTTCCTGCAAGTAATCCACAGATAAAAGGCAGGGCCATGATAAAAGTATGCTTTTGTATATCTTAGAGGCCACAATGCTAAGCAGAACTTATATAACATGTGGAATAAAACAAGTTTCCTAGATGTTCCCAATACAGTCTGAAAAATGGTAAATACAAATTTTAAGGAAAGAGAAAGTTGAATAAGTATACAAAAAATATCCTGTTTCCTGAAATACATTCTTTTAAAATTCTTCAGAACATTTTAAAGGACAAAATTTCATTATTTGCAAAAGTACTTGATGAACAAAATCTTCATTTTAAAGTAGATAGTAATCAGCTATGTTTTCCAGTTAAAGAAATCATGAAGAAAATATCTTTAATGTAATTACAAACATATTCGATTGTAATTGATTTCACTGCTGGAGGAGCTCAAATGGGGAAAAAAAACAACAGGTACTAAACTGGATAAAGAACATAATAATATACAAATCATCAAACTACTTAAATATAATAAATCATACATTCAAAGAACCTTTGGTAAAAGTAAAATGAAATGACAAGCCCACCAAGAAAATGAAGACTATGGCAAGACTGACTTGAGAAAGAAGATGGTTTACGTTATTAATTTATATGTGAAGCAGATGACTTTAAAATGAAAAAAAATCCCATCAAAGACCTTAAACTAGACCAAATTAAATTACTCACATTCAAAGTGCATGTTACTATCTTTCATGGAAAATATGACTTTAGAAAAGAGTTTGTTCAATTAAAACAAAAATTATAGTATTCGTGTGTACATATTTATGCAAAAATTTACACATACATTAGAATATTCAAATTAGTCAAAATTGATAGGTTTCCTTCAAAAAGTAAAGTTAAATATTATAAAGTGATTTAGTCTAATAATTATTTGAAATTTGCACTACAGATTCACATTTATTTGGTTTTGTTACTATGAATGAATCTAGCATAAAATATCCTTATGCTGAAACATTTAAATGACCATATAATATAAAGACTTTTGGACAATCTATGACAAGAATGCCATTTTGATTGAATATCAGCCTTAATATTCTAATGAACCTTAAAAAAATCCCTCAGATCATTTTTAGCTCCCTTGAAAATACTATCATTTAGCCAGTTTTGTGGGTCCCCACAAAGTAACATCTGCTCTACTCTTTCATCTTCCAAAGGAATCAACTTCAGAAGAGGTAAAGCCCCAGAGTGAGAGTGTTGTAATCTTAGAATAATCATGATGATATTTTATGAAAACACAACAACCTATCATGTGACAAGAAAATGAATAACCAGTTTTGTGAAAACATATTCAAATAAACAGAGGTCTAAAGGAGAACTAGTAGATTCTGTCATTTTCTAATTACATACAAACAATGGTATGAATTTTATCCAGATGGCTGTATATCATTCTGTTTAAAAACTGGAACTTTTAAATATAATTCTATAAGGAAAATATTGGCTGTTTTCTGAAGATTTAATGGGAGATGGGAGAAAATGCATCAAAATACACTGTGTATACTTGGGCATGTGTCAAAACCTAACTTATCACAGTACTCAGATTTGGCATACTTGGTATACCAAGTGATTTTATTTCATCAATGATTTAGCACTAGACTGGGACCTATAATAATAATTAATAGTAATTATAAATAATCATAAATTATATAATATATTATATTTATAATAAATAAATTATATAATAAATAATTCATTATAAATTAATAAATATAAATAAATGACAGTAATATAAAAAGTAATAAGGTAGTTTTGGAAGAAAAATAGATAGATTCAAATGATTCCAAGAGTATGAAAAACAAACAAAACTAAACTAAACTAAAACCCTGTTCAGAAGCTTTATTGTAGTTGGGGGAAAGAATTGAACTGATTACTAGAAAACTACTTAATATTTCTTTGACCACTATAATCATTCACTCATTCATTCACCATAAAAGTACTGAATTCCTACCATCGATAGAATATCATGTTAGAAACTACAAGAGACAAAACATTTAGATAAGACATGATTTCTGACCTTACGATTTGATGGAGAGGATAAGGTATCAATATATCAATACAAGAATAATATCCATTATAATGCCCATAATATATGCATTAGTTACAAATTAAAATGCTATGTAAGGTTCAAAGGAGGTCATTACTAGCTGTAGGACATGAAGGATAGGAATTCACAGCTTAAAAAAAGCAAAGGAAGAACATTTCAAGCATAAGAAACAGATGAGCAAATACTGGGAAGTAGGGAAACATAGGCATGTTCATGGGAGAAGGGCATTGGATATTAATTAGAAAATATAGTGTGAAAGCAATAAAATAGAAGGTACAATTAGAAAGACAGCTTAATCTGTGACTGTGGAAGTCCTTGAATGGTAAACAAAGGGTTTTATATTTTACTAAGCAAACTATAAGGAGCCACTGAAGACAATCATGAGTAAATTTGGAGAGACAATTTGATTGGGCAGTATCATCTATTTTTTAAAGTACACATTTTCTACGCACTATATCTTTGGATTGATGGTAAAAATTCAATTATCCACTAGAGATATAAACAATTGGTTATCAAAAGAATAACTATTAATAATTATATAAAAATTTTCTAGGAGAGGAGTAAGGGTGGTAAAGACATGGACTTGAACTCTCCCCTAAACCCTTCCAAATACCTATAAAAATAACTCTTAACAAATTCTAGAGCAGAAGAACCCACAAAAAAAGAGAATGAAACAAATCTCCAGCCCAAGACAACCTGGAAGGTCAACAGGAAAGGTCTATTGCACTGGGCTAGGGGAGGAACACAGTTCAGAGAAAAATGCAGCACAGACTGGACCCCCCTAACCTGAAGAATACTTCAGGGTACTAAATCATAGGAGCTGTGGTTTCCAGACTTCTTACTCTACAAATGCCAAAAGACAACTTAGAAAGTCAGTAGGAAAAGTCTGTTGGACATGAATGAGAGAGGAGTACAGTCCAGTTCTGGCCCCAGCACAGCACCAGGGCAGCAGCAAGTAGTGTTTCAGGAGCTCTCAGTCCACAGACAGTAAGGATATCAAACAACTGACCAGAAGGAAACTTCAGGGGTCCCTTTGCTGGCACTGGGATAGGATTCTGTTGCTTTGCCCATATTTTGATCTGGGTCACAGTCCTGGGGCAAGGAGGAACACTGGCATAGCAGAGCTTATGATGGCAGGGGAGAAGGAACCCTCATCACAGTTCCAACACAGAAAAGATTGCTTGTGGTCACTCACAGACTACAGCATTGGCCATGAGAGTAGTAAACACCTCTCCTTAGATCATTCCACCTCAGAAGAACTGAAAACTTACAGGTCCCTAGACGTATTTCTGAAAACTGTTGCAAAAAAAAAAAATCTTGGGTAGTACACTCTCCACACTGGAAGCAGAGCCCTGCCTTATCAAAGAGTTAAAAAGTCAAACAATTGGCTGGGGAAATGAAAAAACTCAGACTATAGAAACTTACTTTGACAACAAGGAAGATCTAAACATAGACTCAGAAAAAGACAGCAGAATCAAAGCTCCTACACTTAAAGCCTCCAATAAAAATATGAATTGGTCTCTCACCATGGAAGAGTTCAAAAAGGATTCTGAAAATCAAGTAAGAGAGTTAGAGGAAAAATTGCATGAGGAATGAGAGTGATGCAAGAAAATAGTGAATAATGAATCAACAGCTTGCTAAAGGAGACACAGAAAGATACTGTAGAATGTAGCGCCTTAAAAATTAGACTAGACCAAATGACAAAAAGAGATACAAAAAGCCAATGAGGAGAAACATGTCTTATAAAGCAGAATTGGTCAAATGGAAAAGGAGATACAAAAGATCAGTGAAGAAAATAATGCCTTAAAAATTAGACTGGATCAAACAGAACCTAATGATTTCATGAGAAATCTAGACATTATAAAACAAAACCAAAAGAATGAAAAAAATAGAAGACAACATGAAATATCTCAATGGCAAAACAACTGACCTGGAAAATAGATCAAGGAAAGATAACTTAAAACTTATTGGACTATCTGAAAATCACAATGAAAAAAAGAGCCTACCTATCATCTTTCAAGAAATTATCAAGGAAAATTTCCCTGGTGTCCTAGAACCAGAGGGTAAAATAGAAAATGAAAGAATCTACCACTCACTACCTGAAAGAGATCACAAAAGGAAAACTCCCAGGAATATTATAGCCAAATTCCAGAGTTCCCAGGCCAAGAAGAAAGTATTTCAAGCAGCCAGAAAGAAACAAATCAAGTATCATAGAACCACAATCAGGATAACACAAGATTTGTCAGCTTCTACGTTAAGGGATCAGAAGACTTGAAATATGATACTGAGGAAGTCAAAAGAACTAGGATTAAAATCAAGAATCACCTACCCAGCAAAACTGAGTGTAATCAATGAGGGGAAAAATTGATATTCAGTGATGTAGAGAAATGTAATGCATTCTTGAGAAAAAAAATGAAAGCTAAAGAGAAAAATTGACTTTCAAATACAAGACTCAAGAGAAGCATGAATAGGTAAATGAGAAAGAGAAATCATAGGGGACTTATTAAGGTTGAATTATTTATATTCCTATGTGGAAAGATGATATTTGTAACTCATGAGATCTTTTTCAGCATTAGTGTAGTTGGAAAGATGCATAGTAGACAAAGGGCACAGGATGAGTTGAATATGAAAGAATAGTGTCTAAAAAATAAAATTAAGGGTAGAGAGAGGAATGTACTGGGAGAAGGAGAAAGAGAGAGGCAGAGTGGTGTAAATTTCTAACACAAAATAGGCAAGAAAAAGCTTTGAGAGAGGAAGGAAAGAGATGGGAGATGAGAGGAAATAAGTGTACATTACCTTCACTGGATTTGGTTTGTGGAGGGAATACACACACAATTGGGTATGGAAATGTATGTTACCCTACAGGAAAGTAAAAGGAAGGGGGATAGGAAAAGGCAGAGGGTAATCAGAAGTAAATACTTTTGAGGAAGACTAGAGTCAAAGGAGGCAAAAGAATAAATGGCGGGCGGGATAGGATGAAGGGAAATATAGTTAGTCTTTCACAACATGACTATTATGCAAGTGTTTTGCATGACTATACATACATGTATAACCTATATCAAATTGCTTGCCTTCTCAACGAGGATGGGGGGAGGGGAAGGAGGAAAGGAGAGAATTCGGTATTCAAAATTTTTAAAATGAATGTTAAAAATTATGTTTACATGCAACTGGGAAACAAGATACACAGGCTATGGGGTATAGAAATCTATTTTACCTTACAGGAAAATAGAAGGACACGGAGATAAGAGAAAGGAGAGATGAGGACAGAAGGGACAGCATATTGGGTGAAGGAGTAATCAGAATGCATGCAGTCTCAGATTAGGGGGAGAGGAAAGATGGGAAGAAAATTTGGAACTCAAAACGTTGTAGAAGTGAATGTTGAAAACAAATAAGTATATTTTTAAAACTTAAATTAAAACATGAATTTACATTCTTGATAGGAAACCTATAGTAGCTATTTTGCTAACAAAAAGCAATTACAAAATAATATAAATAAAATAAAATATTAAACCAAAGAGAAAAAAATCTTCCAAATCTTCCAAAACATAAAAACATGCAACTCAGAATAATTCTGAGGATTCATCTCATACCCAACAAATTGGTAAACGTGACAAAATATGGAAAAAGTCAATATTAGCTAGGTTGGGGAAAGATGGGTACATCCATAAACTATTGGTGCAGCGACTAATCAGTATAATCATCTCATAAAGCAAACTGGAATTAGGCAAATAAAAATGACAAAAATTTTTATATCTTTTGACCTAAAAGTTATACCAATAGACATAAGCTCCAAAGAAATCACTGATAGAAGAAAGCTGCCATATACAGCACATTATCTATAGCAGTAGATGATACTATGATACCATAAAACATTTTTCATGGTATCAAAGACTCAGAAATAAAATAGATATATTGACTGAAAAAAACTAAACAAAGTTTGGTACATGAACATAATAGTTCTGTAAGAAATTATTAGTATGGTGAAAAGCATAGATTTACACAAACTAAGGCAGATTCAAGTAAGTAGAACCAAAAATCATAAAACACACAATGACTCCACCTTAAAAAAAAGAGAACAACAATCACAAAGGAAAAATAGAAGTGAACGTTGCTGAATCTCAAAGCATAAAAACCTCAAGAAGAGATATTAGAAGACAACTTCTATCATTTGCATAGTTAAGAGGTGTGAAATATTGCATATGAATTCAGACTTTTTTCAATGTATTGATCATTTTCCTGATTCTTCTTTTCCTCTTTGGGTTTCCTTTTAAAAAATTGTGTTGATGAGTGGCTAGGCGGTGCATTGAATACAGCACCCACCCTGAAGTCAGGAGGACCTGAATTCAAATTTGGCATCAGATACATAACACTTACTAGCTGGGTGACATTGGGCAAGTCACTTAATCCCAATTGTCCTGCTGTCCCCCCTCCAAAAAAAAGGCAAAAAATTAAAAAAACAAACTCAAAAACAAAAATATAAAATAAAAATTGTATTTTTTACATATAATGGCACCCTGAGAAGGGGAATGGAGAAGGATAGAGAGAGAGATTTAGGAAAAATAAAGCAAAAAATAGCAAAAAATAATTCATTTTTTAAAAAAGAAAAATACAAGATATTTGAATATATTTAGTATATTCAGAAAATATAGAGAGTATCTGATATACTAATTATATATATTGAATATATTGAGTATATGTTTGAGAATATATAGAGAGAGAGACAGAGAGAGAGAGAGACAGAGAGAGAGAGACAGAGAGACAGAGAGAGAGACAGAGAGAGAAAGAGAGAGAAAATTTTTTTAAGTCATCAACATCAAAGTAACTTGCCCAAGGTCACATGGCTAGTAAGTGTTAAGTGTGTGAGACTAGATTTGAACTCAGGGCCAGTGATCTATTCAAGGTGCCATGTAGCCACCCTTAGGCATCATTTTAAATAACAATAAAACTTCACTTTTAAATATATTTCTCACTTAGAAATCTCAAGGGCAGTTAATAAAATAGTAGGATTTTTGTGTTAGCGTTTTTGCTTGAATACTCAAAACCCTAAACTCCTGACCACCAATCAGTTTTGAGAAATAAGGAATATAAGAAACAATTTATTTTCACATTTTGGCCTTCATTACTGACTGAGATTCTTTTTCTTTTCCCCTTGACCTTGTTATCACAAACATTTGATTCTTAATGCTTGTACTTTAGAGTGTTTACTTGTGGAAGCAGATTCTTTCCCATGAATGTTTTGCTACTTGTATAAAGGAGTTAAAAATTATTTGAGATGGTTCTCATAACATAAATAACCCAACATTTCTAATTTCACCCAGTGTAAATGGCCAGAAAATCTTGCTACAAAAAGTTCCTTTAACTGATGGACAATAAATTAGTATTGAGGATTCCATGCTGCATCCAAATCTTTATAAGGCAATCTATCTACTTAAATGGGACTTTTCTACAGAACTGAGTAACTTATCTATGCATATGTTTCTAAAACTGCATTGTTCATGTTAATGACACCAATGAATATGATATGAGTTTTTTAATGTCTGGAGAATTATTTTAGTTTGAGATTCAGTAACCTACAGGGCCTACAGATGGACTTCTTTAAATGGTTTGCTCCCGTACCCACTTCATTGTTATAGTAATCTCTTACGCTAAAAATATCTTTGTGTTTGATTAGAAAACTAAAGAAATAATGAAAGGAAGAAAATGAAAGGAATTTTTAGGAGGAAATAATATTATGAAGGTTAAGAAACATTGGTAATAGACATATTCTTTGCATATGTTAAGACCCCGGGGTCAATCTCCACCAAGATTCAAGCTCATATCTGTGACTTCACTGAAAGCATGCAACTCCATTAGCAGAGAGGCCAAGAGAGAGACATTAGGCACTTCATTCTATTTCCACATAATTGTTATCTTTTCTTGGAGGTTTTGATATTTTTCATATTTTTTTCTTCTACATAGCTTAAACATGATGAGTATTTAGCATGTTGAATTCATTTGAAATGCTATAGTAAGTGATTGATGCATCACTTCTACATCTGGATTATTTTAGATAATGGTTAAATGTAGGTGGGAGGTGGTCCTGTTCTGGTGCAATTTATCTCCAGGGTTCTCTAGGATATTTTAAGTTCAATATTTGCAGTATGGGGATGGTTCATTTGTCAGTCCATGAAAAATAGTAAGCTTCTTACTCATAATTCTAGTTACTATGTCATGCATTGCTAATTTTCCAGAAGGTGCTAAATGTGTACTGCCTGCAATGCTATGTGTTTCATATTTCTGTTGTTTGCTTGTAGACACTATATCAATCATTAGTTTTATGTTTTTAAAGATAAAACTTCTATGATGATTTGTCAATCAGTCAACAATCAACAAATATTTATTAAGTGTTTACTTCATGCCAAGCAGTATAAGAGATGAAGATACAACTGAGGAAGAAGGGCATCAAGTCCTGTCATCAAGCAATGTGCATTTTAATGTGTCTAGGTACACAAAAGAGATTCAGAGTAAATGAAAGTAATCTGAAATGGAAAGGCACTAATAGTTAAGGGGAACTGGGAAAGACTTGCTGCAGAAGGTGGAATTTGAGCTGAGCCTGGAGAAAAGTCAGGGAAACTAAGAGAGCTGAGGGGGCATAGCATTCCAAATATTAGGAACAACCACCAAAAAGGCATAGCAATGGGAAATCAGAGTGTCACGTTGGAGAAACTTAAGTAGGCCATGACAACTGGATTGCCGAGGTTATAGAGGGGAATAAGGTCTAAGAAGACTGGAAAGATAGGAAGGATTCAGGTCATGAAAAGTTTTAAATGCCTAATAGAGAACTTTTATACTTAGTCATAGGTGTGACGGACAGCCATTGATCAGGAAGAGTGAAATAATCAAGCTAAACTTTTAGAAAAATCACCCTATCTGGTGAATAAAGGGTTCAGTAGGGAATGGGAGATGCCTGAGGCAGGGATAACAATGAGAAACTTATTTTAGTAGTCTCATAAAAAGTAGCAAGGGTCTGAAGTAGGGTTGTGGCTATTGGAGTGGAAATAAGAGAACATATATGAAAGACGTTAATAAGATAGAAAGAATATTTGGGAATTTGGAGTGAGTGAAAGTGAGGATTCAACTTGTGGCAATGACCTGGTACTTAATTTCCATCATACTGCCCTCCATTTCCACAAGTATATCTACGTGACTTAGTGTAATAGTAATCAGTTTATCAAATACTTAGGGCTAAGTGGCACCTAGAAGGTGTGAGTTCCCCTGTTGACTTAGAAGAAGGTTATTGGCTGAGACAAGAGGCAAGTGCTGTATATAAACAAGAATTTTAGAGAGAGAGGACAGAATTGGAATTGGCTCCTCAGTGAAGGAAGATTCATGGAGACTGAAGTCAGCTGAGAAAGAGAAGGAGAGAGAGAGAGTCCTTCTCCCAGTATCTAGAAGCTGACTGAGACATGAACAGGATGGGACTTTGTTTGTTCGTG
>JAQQSW010013853.1:0-12227 GCA_028646575.1 Pseudocheirus occidentalis
CACAAGGTCTAGCAGCTTCTACATTAAGGAACAGAGGGGCTTGGGATATAATATTCTGGAGGTCAAAGGAGCTAGGATTAAAACCAAGATTCACCTATGCGGCAAAACTGAGTATAATGTTCCAGGGGAATATATGGTCATTCAGTGAAATCGAGGACTTTCAGGCATTTTTGATGGAAAAAAACCAGAGCTGAACAGAAAATTTGGCTTTCCAATAAAAGAAGCAAGAGAAGCATGAGAAGGAAAAAAGAAATCATAAGGAACTTATTAAAGTTGAACTATGTACATTGCTACATGGAAAAGCGATCATTGTAACTTATGAAAGTTTTCTCAATATGAGGATTGTTGAAGGGTATATATGTGTGTGTGTGTGTATACATGCACACACACATATACATATATACACACACATACACACATATATGCATATATGCATATATGTATGCTTATATAGGAGGGTGTATGTGTGTATAAATACATATTGAGTGTGTGTATATGTGTGTACATATATACGTAGACAGAGGGCACAGGATCAGTTGAATAGGAGGGGATAATATCTAAAAAATAAAATTAAGAGGTGAGGGAAGAATATAATGGGAGAAGGAGAAAGGGAGATATAGAATAGGGTAAATTATTGCACGTACAAGAAACAAGAGAAAACTGTTACAATGGAAGGAAAGAGCAGGAAGGTGAAAGGGAATGGGTTAACCTTATTCTCATTACATTTGGCTTAAGGAGGGAATAACATACATACTCAATTGGGTAAATTACCCTACAGGAAAGTAGGAGAGAACAGGATAAAGGGGGGTGGGGTGGGACAATACATACACACATTTGAGTATTTTACTCTAAGGGAAAATATGGGGCAGGATAGGGGATAAGAGAGGGGATTATAGAAGGGAGGGCAGATTGGGTTAGAGGGTAGTTAGAAGCAAACACTTTTGAAAAGGGACAGGGTCAAAGTAGAAAATAGAATACATGGGGTGTGGGATAGCATGAAGGGAAATACAATTAGTCTTTCAAAATATAACTACTATGGAAATGTTTTGCATAACCACACACATACAACCTGTATTGAATTGCTTGTCTTCCCAGTGTGGGTGGGTGTGGAGGAAAGGAAGGAAAGTATCTAGAAATCAAAGTTTTAAAAACAAATGTTCAAAAAAAATTGTTTTTTACATGCAACTAGGAAATAAGGTATTTAGGCACTGGGGTATAGAAATCCATCTTGCCCTACTAGAAAGTTGGGGGTAGGGAACGAGGGAGGATATGTAAGAGAGTAGATTGGGGGAAGGAGTATTCACTAGGTTTACTATCTTGCAATGTTATTATTATTATTATTATTATTATTATTATTATTATTATTATTATCTACATGCAACTTGGAATTAAGATATACAGACACTGAAGTAGGGAGACCCACCATGCCCTACCAGAAAGTTAGAGGGGCAATGGAGGAGGACATAGGAGAGAGCAGATTGGGGGAGGGGCTTTACAGTGGGATTGCTGTTTTGGGGTTGTGGGTAGGGGAAAGACAGGGAGAAAATTTATAACTCAAAATCTCGTGAAAATGAATGATATAAAGAAGAAAATAAATAAAATAATTTTTAAAAATTAAAAAATATATAAAAAACTAAATCTAGCATTTATATAGCACTTTTAGGTTTGTAAAATTATTTGTATGTTACTTCAATTAATTCTTAAAGTTGTCCTCAAAGGTCAGTTCTGTGAGAATCTGCAATTTGCAGAAGAGAAAACTTAGATACAGAGTAAATAAGTGCTTTGCCCAGGGTTGTACAATTAGTCAATATCTGAAGCAGAACTCACACTCATGTTATTCTGATTCTTTGTCTTTCAATTCTCTCCAATACAGCATCTGCCTGTCCTAGAAGTTGGTAATCTCTAATTTCCCTTCTAGTATAAGCTTAAAAAGATGAATAAAAAGCACAGAATTAGACTGCCAGATCTATAAGATAACTCACTGATCATCCAGTCTAATTCACTTATTTTTATGGATGAGGGAAGTATGGCAGAGAGAAGGGACTTGCATAAAATCATACAGCTAATTAGTCTCAGACCAATAAGAACTCACATCTCCTGTCTAATGTCCAATAATAATTCTACTTTATTATTTAAAAATATTCTGTGAAAAGCTTCTTAGAAATCCATAGACTAGGTCCCTACTACAGACCATAGACTATTCTAACCCATTTATTGATCTTTCTTAAAAGTTTACATGAATAATATAGAATTTTAAAATGTAGTTATAATTCACAGTGATTATCTGAATTTAAAATATTTTAAATTAAAAGAGTATATAGAGTTTTGGCTCGCAAGGTCATAAAGTCAATCAAATAAAACATCTGTTTAGTATTTTTCTTTTTGTTTATATGTTAAGTGTTTTTGTGGATGTTAAGCCTCTTTCCCTTATTAATCTGGGATCGAACTCTGCAGAAGAGTAGGCATTTTAGGATGAGACCTCCCTCAGAGATCAGAACACAAAATACTAAAGCATCCAGCCTGGCCTCAGAGAGAAGATGAGGAAGACATCAGGACCAATTTGGCTAAGAACCATCCATTAGGCTGTGTCATCCTTTACTTTCAGGGACAATCAAATGCCCAGAAGTTTTTGCTCCCCATTGCCATGGGAATTCCTTTCATACTTTCTTCAGTTTTGATAACAGAGCGGACTGATAAGTGTTCAAAAATGTTGTCCTTCCTCTCTCAGTGACAGGTTCTTCCTGCTAAGTGAGGGAGGTGTCTTTTATCCATGGAGAGTTTCAAAATATTGACAATACAATCCAAGGTCCACCTTGGAGGAAATTCCCAGGTTGGCATCAAGTGGCACACCCACATGGCTAATGAAAATAATGTTTACAGCTTCTGTTTTTTATAACTTTAGGGGTTTTGTGAATAAAAACTTTTAACTTTCCTAATTAAGGGTGTGGTTTTTGGGAAATTGAATAACAGTTCCAATGTTTTAGACAACGGAGCCTAAAATTTTTACTGGCTCCTTCTATTTAATGGCAGGATGGTTTATAGACAAGAATTTGTGCAGCTGATTTAGACATGTAGATTTATTGGAGATATAAAGGAATGGGTAGGAGTCAGAAAACTTAAGTTTTAATTCCCACCTTTACATTAATTAGTTACATTACATTACATTAGTTGTAGGAACACAGTCAAGTAAAATTGCCATTCAAAACCTACTTTTTTTGTTTTTTTGTTTTTGTTTTTTTACTCTATGAAGCAAAGGGAGGTAATACTGATTATCTCTTTGATTTCTAATTTTTTTTTCTGATTTCATGACAATATTCAGGAAGGAGATGGACAACCTATATATTCCCTATTGGGCAGCTGGTAAGCATTGGAAGCTTGGTGGTGGTTGTTAGCACCATAGATACTGGTACACTTCAACAGAAATCTGAAAAACAACTTGATTGTACATGTGTCTATAATTGGGTATGAGGGAGAGGGAGAGTGAGGTTGGGCAATAGCTGTGCAGAATGAGAGGACATGATAGATATACAAAAACTGAAGAGTCAACAGATCCTTTGCAGTGTCAAAGTTTGTGGTGAGTTAATTTAACAGGAGTACCCTTAGAAGACATATAAAACAAAGAAAATAAAAAAGATAATAGTAAAGACACTTCAAAAATACAAATTAACTCAAACTGTTGGGGAGAACAAAAGTTGAATGGTTTCTCTGTTACACGTGTTCACTTTTATAATTCCATATTTTAAAAGCAGAAGCAATAACAAAACAAAACAAAACTTTAGCCTGCTTACATGTAAGTTCTAGGAGAAGGTCAAATATTAGGCAACTTTAGATATAATCTCATAAATAATGTTGGGTTCCAATGTATGTTATTAGTGCATCATCATGTCAAAAACACTGGCTATTATTTCATTTATCTCATATTAATTGACTGTAAATATATAATATTCTCTCAGTACAAGATCAACTCCATGGGGGCAGAGACTATCTAGATTTTGTTTTTATTTCCATAAGTCCTAGAACACTGTAGTCTCTGGATTCTTGATTAATTGGTATTCAAATTACCATGGAAGTCAAGAAAATTAAAATATAAATCCACTTCAAATCTTAGACACTGAACTTTTATCAATCAATAAAAATGGCAACATCTGCTTTTGTTGTCAGTTGGGGTGCACCTTATGAGCTTGACCTCAATCAATCAATCAATATTTATTAATCATTTACTATGTATTTGGTACTGTACTAAAGGGGGGAAAGACAAGATGCAGTTACATTTTCCCATAGCCTATCCAACCCCTATTTTCCTATTGATGAGGTACAGGCTCTGGGAACCCAGCTGAACTCTGAATTTTCCCATTTGATGAGGCATTTGCCTGAGGCCATAAGTCTTTCATTGTAAGTAGGCAGAAATATCTGTTACTAGCCTAGCTTTCCTTTATCCAGCTACTTCCCACCCTTGATCCTCCCAAAATATCTATACACCATTAAACTAGCCTCCATTGTTTCATCTCTGGTTAGCCTCCAGCTGCTTCCCACCCTTAATCTCTAGTCACTGGAGTCTGACCTCTTTGACTCCTCCTGAAGACCCTCACCAAACTCCTCCTCTAGATCAGCCCTAGATTCCTCTTACAACCCTTCTGTATATAAGGCTCCCTCTTCCCTCCATGAGAGAGAGAACATGGCAGAATTTTCCACTGCAGATTCACTGTGTGTCAGATGATTCCAGCCCACCTGTCCAATGCAAGCGTCACAGATACCAAGGCTCCTTAAGAATCTACCCATTATGGAGAACCACTAATAAACTTTGTTTTTCTTTGGCTGAGAGAAGGCTTGAATCAAATTAATTTGAGAGGACTAGGTGTGTTGGTATTTTGGGGTCTTGAGCACTGCTAAATCCTATACCTCTATACCATCCCTACTTCTAGAATATGATTCATAAGAAACATCAAAGCGACTTTCCTTAAAATTCATTAAAATGTAAAAATGTATGTTAAAAATAAATGACAAATTTGTTTTCTTTTTTTTTTACTTTATTAAAAGAGACAGCAGATTCTTGTCTTTTATAGCAAACAAAAGGTACAGCTAAATGCAAATCTGTTTTCTAGGAGATTTCAGGATGAAGAGAAATTAATACAGTCTATATAAGGCTTGAGGAGCTATTGCCTGAACCAAACTTAATGTACAACCTAGGCCCAAATGCTAATGGAAGTTCTTGTTGTTTTAGGGTGAGACAAAGGGGAAGAATGTGATCCTCATTGGCCTTTAGATTTTGGTTTTTTGCTTTTTGTTTTGTTTTGTTTTTGCTGCTGAGTAAGTAAAAAGAATTGGAAAGTGAGATTCTTCCAATTTCCAACTGTTACAATATGGTTACTTATTTGCCCTACAGAGAACTCCTTGAAGGCACTAACCCAGTCACAAATTGGTATACATCAGCATTTTGCATAAAAAGAAAACATCTATATCTGACTCTAGCAACAATGAAATCAATACAGGAACATTTCATCGCAGTCCTGCAGGCTTTTATGCATTTACTGCTACTATATGGTGGAAGAAAAAACCTCTGCCTCTTTAATAAATCAAATTTAGATTCATGATCATGAAACTTCCACATACTCTTTTATCATGGCCTGGAGAGCACCCTGCAGATGTTAATTCTTCCCTCCCCTCCCCCTTTTCCCTCCTTCCTATTTCTATCCTTATTTAAATGTTTTAGTTCATCATTAGCCCCCTCCCCCTTTATTGTTTTGTTTGTATACAGGGTTTAAATAACATATGTTATGATGTTTTTATCCTAGCTTACCCCCAGAGCTTCAGAAATGTCATAAAAACAGCATCTAACAAAAACTAAAGTCAAAATGCTGCCATCAGCTTTCCAAAGTTGCCTGTACCCCATTGTCAATAGAATTAAACACATTTACATAATTGTGTTTGATTTTTATTTACCATTGGCTTTCTGAACCTACTTCCCCCCCAAACTAATCAAATAACTGGGTCTTAGGCTTTGCAAAAGTCATCTGTGCAAAGGTTTTAATTCTTTGATAAATAATATAAAATTCTTAAATGATTTCAAGCATTTTTGAATTCTATTTAAAATTTCATTGAGGGTAGAAATCCATTGCTTAGGATAAACTATGCTACATAAGATCTACTTTTATGTAAATGGAACCTGTTGAGAAAATATGGTTCATGGTGGGGGTCGGCTGAGCATTAAAAGCAGATTGTTTTGTGTGGTTCACAAAAAGAAGGAAGGAGTCAAATTTTCTTTCCTCCTTGTGATCAGGATGATGAACATTTGTAGCTGTAGGAATGAATGACAAACACAGAGAGTTCTAGATTTTTCAAGGATATATTTGAGCCTTTTTGAAATTCCATAATCATTTATGTGACCATAATTTTAGCTGCCAAGCACATGATAGAAATTTAAAGGCATTAATTTGTCCTAACCAAGAATATAAAGAGGCAGGTTAAAGGGGTTTCTGAGAATGGGGCTTGGAACAGGAAGGCCCATATGGCTTGAAGTTCTGCCTTTTATGTATAGTGGTTGTGTGGGCAGATGGAAACTTCTCAGGTAACATCTTAGAAATCTGAACAGAATTTTAGTAAAATACCAAAGGCCTAGCAGCCTGAGACCCTTGCCCTACTTCCCTGGTCATGAGTTGAAGGCTTTGCTGAGCTTAGCTAATATGGAGGAGGGGAAAGTACATGCTTCTCAAATTTGGCTACAGACTTAGTTTCCCCTTGATCTGTACAAGTACAAATTTAGAAAGATTGCTGTAAAACCTATAAACTGGTCATCATGTTCCAAAATTCCTATGACTCATAAGATATCTTTTACCTTCCTGTTGCAAGGAGAAGGATCACCATGACCCAAAGTCACCAACATCCTTATTATTCATGAAATATTGTCTGCTTTCATATTTGCATTTACAAAGTTGATGTTCTTCAGTTGCTTTCAATTTGATGCTATTAATATAGATGACAATTATCTATTATGAAACTGATGACATTTTTTTCTGTTTCCCTATTTTCTAGACATGTATTTTCTGCTTTTTGATATTATTGACATTTTACCTGCAATGCCAGCAGATTTTTGTGTTTTTGAGATTGTGAGCCTCAGTTCCTAATTAATGGGGAGAAGACAGGATAAAGGGGGTAGGGATGGGGGAAATTTAGGGTATAAAACAGCTTTTTGCCTCCTGTATCTCGACCTCTCCTACCAGAGTACTTCTAGTTGTGACAATATACCCTTCTCACAAGATTGTATAATAAATCCCTTCTGTCTTTACTTAGAGATGTCTTTGTTACTTCATTTGGGCAAAGGACATTTTGTCCCATACATTGCTATAAAGTTCTGACTAAATTAACTGATCTCTCAGTGCTCTGGGCATATGTCTGAAGAGAAAATCATGACTTGCATTTAAGTTGGACGGACTTGGAGAAATCATACAGTCACACTCCTAGGAATAACATCATATTTAGGCCTGTGTAAAGTGAAGGACTTTAGACTAGGTGGTTTCTTAGGGGCCTGACAGATCTCAATGTATGATCCTGTGTTCCAGATGAACTATGGGGAAACTTAGACATCATCTAATACAGCAGTTCTCAACCTTTGGGGGATGAACGACTCTTTCACAGGGGTCACTTAAGACCATAGGAAAACATATATTTCCAATGGTCTTAGGAACAGAGACATTGCTCCTCTATCTATCACTAGGCAGGTTCACCCACATGCAGATATGCCCATATACGAGTATTAAAGGGTCGCCACATTAGGAAGGTTGAGAACCACTAGTCCAATACAACCCCTTCTATATTATGGAAGAGGAAAGGGAACTTTGGAGAGGTGCATTTCTTTGCACAATTCACACAGTTCCGAAATTACAGCTTGGACTAAAACCTATATCTTGTAACCCTAGATTCAATTCTCTTTACACTCCTATATCTACAAAAGTTTTTCCTTTCATGTGGAAATGATGGGGTATAGAATCTAGGAATCCCCTTGAAGTCTCCTTGAATCTTCCTACTACTTGAGGTATTTTGCCTGAGGCTATAATCCTTTCATTATTGCTAGGTCCAAATCTCTGTTACTCTTAATCTAGCCCAGCCCTCCATTGTCCAACTACTTCCCACCCTTGACCCTATTAAAACATCTGTACACAAATATCTATACCCAAATTACCCATAAACTAGGTTAGCCTGCCATTGTCTATCATCTCCAGGGAAGTAGTTTTCAGCTATTTCCTACCTTTAATCCCATTTCAAGAGTCTGACCTTGGTTCTGTCAAGATCCATCCTGGACTCTTTCTCAAGACCCTCCCTAGACCCCTTCTTGCAGACTACTAGACCACCCCCTAGATCCCTCCCACAGGCTTTCTGTATATAAGATCCATTTTGACTCCATGAAGGGGCTCAGATTCAATCTAGCCTGATTAGAAAGGCTCAAGGTTCAATCTGGCCTGCTTGTATCAGCACTGCAAATACTCAGTCTCCTTAAGAGTCTACCCAATATGCTGTGCCTTTAGTAAACTTTGTTTTACTTTGACTTAGAGAAGGCTTGAGTGGCATTCATTCAGCAGGACCCAGCATGTTGGTATTTTGGGGTCTCAAGCACCCCTAAATTTAAACCTCAAAAGAAATAGTAGAAATTATGGAAAATTTGTGGTCAGGGCCAAACAGAAAAGGGACCTTCCTGAAGGTAGGAATTCTAGCTTGCTTTGAGGGTCAGACTTCCTTATATGTCACCAATATTTAATTTGGACTTAAGAACTTAGAATTGTAGTCTTAGAACTAACTGAAAGAAACCTTGAAGGCCATCTAATCCATGTTTTTCATTTTAAAGGTGAGGAAAAGGAAGCTTAGTGTTTAAAGTCCTTGCCCAGTATCACATAGGCAGTAAATGTTAGAGGCAGGTTTTGAAACTAAGTCTACCTGACTCTCACCTCTCTTACCATTATTCTGTGCTGCTTTTCAGGGAAATAAAAATTTGTTTTTCTTTTTTCCCCTTTTTTGAAGTAGTCATCATATAATTTGTGTTTCACAAATCCTAATTCTCAACTAAGAGATAGAGTCATTATTCATACTCCATTAACTTCTCCTAAAAATCAGACAGAATCTCTACGTCCTCTTCTAGTAGAACATTACTGCCACATTACTATTTGTCCTTTGACAAAGCAGCTATCTCCTAAAAAGGCCTAGAACAAATTCTCATTTGATCATGTGAAAGGCAGCTGATTGAAAAATGATTAGGATCAAGCTATGGGAAAAAAGATTACAATAAAAGAAATTCATTTAAAAGCCAATTTAAAAGACTTAGATGAAGAAAACCATGTCACATCTCAGCTTTAATCTGTAATAAAATTGTATCTTAAGAAATCATTCTGGGTGGAAGTCAAAGCAACAATTCAAAACAAAAACCACAAAGAAAAGAGGTTCTTGTGTTTTTTTGTATACTTTGAAATATTTTATGACCAGTCCTGAGTATAAGAAAGAAAAAAAAAATGTACTTTAAGCTATTTTTTTTTCACTTGGAAGAAAAATTGAAGAACTCAAAGGATTCATACTTTACAATTCTGATCTTTTATTGTACTGTTGTCTGACTAAATCAAATTAACAATTTATCATATCACTCCCTTCTTCCAAAGCTTTCATCAGTACATCAGTATGTTATTTATATTGTGCTGTTTCAACTGAAGCAAGAAGGTCTTCTTGTTATCTTGCCCCTCCCTTGCCACCACCAATCCCCAAAAAGGTTGGGTATCAAAATAGCACTTTTTAAGGATAAAAGAAACACAGACTTTCAGAGACAGAAGGGAATTCAACAATCATCTAATCAAAGCCATACCTGGAAAAAAAAATGTCCTCTGATATCCAGGAAAAGGATATCTGCTTAAAGACCCCCAATAAGAGGAAATCCACGTCCTCCTAAACTAACCAGTTTTAGTTTTAGATTGTTTTCATTGTTCCAGATTTTTTTCCCCATTATATCAAGTCTAAAATTGTTTGCATCTTCTATTCATCATTTCTAGTTCTTCACATTGGATCCTGGCAGAACAAGTACATTTCTTCTTCCTTGTGATCGTTGGTTTCATATTTGTGTATCCAGCATAAGGACTAAGAAACTTTAATTGCAGACATTTCTTGAGTCTAGGAGCAAAGGACTCATTCTCCCCTTGACGTTAGTGGGGTGCCACAGGCAGTAGGATGTGATACTCTGTTGGCTTGATTCCTCCAGAAATATGCTTCTCCTTTCTGCCCCCCTCGCTCTCATCATGATTTTAGTCTAATAAAGTCATAATAATTTTTATTAAAGACATTAAGTAAGTGCTAGAAAGTGATATTTACTAAAGAAGCACAATAAGAACAGTTAGTACACAATCATGGTAATTATTTTGTCATTATTAGTGTTGGTAGACTTCAGTATAGGAATGATCAAAGGACCATTCTTTGTATTGGCATGAGGAAAATTTTTCTTTCAGAACTTTCCAGAATGAAATATGTTGCTTCAGAGGGTAATCAAAATACATTCATTAAGTAGTCACTATGTACCACATAGTACCTAAACATTAAGGGCACAGATAAAGGAAAAGACAGTCCTTGTTCTCAGAGAGCTCATGCTTTAATGGAGGGATCATTTCCTCATCATTGAGGTCTACAAGCATGGGCTTGATTACCATTCATTTCGGATTTTAAAGACAGGGTTTCTAAGTTGGGGAGTGGTTGGATCAGATAAATTCTGAAGTCACTTCCAATTATAAGATTCAATGAAAATATTCAAAAAATAAAAATAAACATAATCTCAAACATTTATTTTCCCATGTTACATACATGTAGTAAGGAAACCATACAGTTTTAGAAAATGCAGTTAACATTTAAGCAACAAGTGAACTTGTTAGAAAATTATTACTTGTGTAATATGAAAAAATGAATGCTACGTCTAAACTGTGTTAATTTGGAACAGCATAAGCTCAGAGAGAATTGCACTTAATATTTTGTTTTGTTTTGTTCTTTTATTTTTTCAAGGAAGAAATTACACCACAAAACATCTTTCTGCCCATGGGCAATTTTCTGTGGGCATGCATTTCATAAGAGTAGAACCAAGCAGAGACAGAACAAAACAACCCAGGGAAACTCTTTCACAATAAGACAAGATTTGCTTCAATATATTTTTAATATGTTTGCTTTTCATGTGTAAATAATACAAAGATCATTACTTATCAACCCAAAACTGTTACAACCAAAATATCCTAATGTCAAGCTCTGATAGCTAATGACAACTTTTTGAGAATCATACACAGGAAGACACCAGAGAATGAAAAGAATTAGTTTAGTTGAGGAATGAAGCAACAAATAAGACTCTAGAATACATAAAGTAGAAAAAAATGTCGTACAAGAAGAAACTTCATGTTTATTTAAAGAATATAGGCAGGGGAAAAGGGGGTTGGAGCCAAGACGGCGGTATAGAAGCAACAAGTTTCCGCAGCCCCCACATAGCCACCTCATATACCCATAAAATATGAATGTAAACAAATTTTAGGGCTCCAAAACTCACAAAAATACAGGAAAACACATCTCCTGCTGAAGGCAACTTGGCAGAAAGGGCTCATCTCAGGACGCTGGTGGCTGAAACCATTCCAGCCTGAAACTGCAGCTTGGCCCCGGGGAGGCCAGGACAAGCTGCATCTGGAGCCTTCAGGAGAGTGGATCAGCAGCAGCTATGGCAGTTTCCAGAATTATTAAGCCATAACAAACAAGGAAAAAGTGAAAGGTCAATGGAACTCAGCTAAATTTGGGGGATAAAAGCAGTCTAGCCAAACTGCCTCCAGGAAAAGGAAGCAGCAGAAGTGGTGGCCCTGCAGCTGCCTCTACATGGCTGCTTCAGAGCTTTCAGCCTGCAGACTTCAGGGAGCCAAGCAATCATTCAGAGGCTAAGTGCTCTTGAGTTGAGCGGCCTGAATCAGAATTGTGGTTTTGGGTGGTGGTCCTGGGGTGTATTTTCAGTGAGCCAAAGCTGGTGGGGGCTGCAAAAAAAATGGCGACCTCCTAATAGCTCTGGTGGCTGCGGAAATCCCAGCATATTTGGAACAGAGCTTTCCCCTCTTGAAGCAGAGCTCCACAGAGCTAAATAATCAAGTAATAGACTGGTCAACATGAGCAGTCAAAGGAAGCAAAGTCAGAAGAGCAACCAAACTTTAGATTCCTTCTTTGGGGACAAAAAGGATCAAAGCATGGAA
>JAQQSW010013854.1:0-12226 GCA_028646575.1 Pseudocheirus occidentalis
GGGGGGGTACATTCCAGACTGAGAAGTTTTCACTAATTTCATGTCGCACACACTTCCTATACGACTTCAATGGTCTCCTCATTAGACTTCTAGCTTCTAGTCTGTCCCTCCTTCCTATCACTGCCCCAAGGCAGCTAGGTGTCTACCATGTTCTTAGTGCTTTTAAAATATCTTACTTGATCCTCACAACAATCCTGAGAAGCAGGTGTTGTTATTATCCCCATCTTACAGTTGAGGATAATGATGCAAACATATGAGAGATAGAGATAGAGATACAGACACAGACACATAACCTCTAGTGTTTGAGGTTGGATTTGAACTCAGGTCTTCCTGACTTCAGGCTCAGCCCTTAAAAATGTTCTTTCCTTTCCCCTTCTCCCTCTTCTATGGATCCTTTGCACAGATGCCAAAGTAATATCATCCTAAACTATAACTGACTCTTGACCTCAGACAGTTCATAGCTGTGTGACCCTAGGCAAATCATTTCACCTGTTTCTTTCCTCATCTATAAAATGAGTATTATAATAATAGCACCCACCTCCCATAGCTGTTGTGAGGATCAGATAAAATAATATCTGTAAAGCACTTAGAAAGTTGCCTTGGAATTTAAGTTAATAAATATTTATCCCCTCCTTCCTTCACTCCCTCTCTCCTTTTCTTCCTTGTCATCCCTTTCCCCTACTTCAAGAACCTTCAGTAACTTCTGTTGCCTCTAGGAAACTCTTTAGCTTGGCTTTTAGAGCACTTCTTCATCTATACTCTACATTCCAGTCAAGCTAGCCTCAGCATTCCATCTGCCCTTCATCTCTCTGTGCAAGCTGCCCTCTGTTCCTGGTCTTTCTTCAGCCTCTTAGGTTCCCTATTTCCCTTCAAAGTTCAGCTCGTGAGCTAACTTTCTATAGGGAGCCTGCCCTTATCCCCTTACTCCAGCTACTAGTGCTCTCTCCCCCTCCTCAAGTGAGTAGGTATTTACTTACTCTGTAGGCCCAGGCAACACAGGGCATTCATATTCTACTGTTTCTAGTACAACATCCATGAGGAGCTGGGGCCATGTGCACTCTGAAAAGTGCTGGAGGAAGTCACATAGACATGCTGACTTGGCAAGCTACAATTTCATGTTATGTAATCTCATTTGGATGCTCACTGTCAGAGGAAATTTTTTTTCTTTCATGATGGACTCACAATCCCTGCAGTTGCAAACTTTCTCTTCCATTCTTCTAGAGGACAATGCAAGTCAAAAGCACCTTTGTTCCACAGGAAATCAGGGATTGCCTTGGGGCCTCTTGGTTTGGGGGGTGGGGAGGAGTCTCCCTGTGCCCGTGAGAGAGGAGGAAGTGCTGAAGATCACAACCCAGTTGCGGGTTCACAAGGAAGTCTCCTATGAGACCACGGTTCACAAGGAAGTCTCCTATGAGACCACTAGCTTAATGAGTAAGAGCTGTCACGACTGGTTCGGCTCTCCTCCATTGGTCCATACCCCCTATGCACGAGGAGATGGTGCTTGAATCGTGTTGCCCTTAGAGTATGAAAGAAGAACGACATTATGCAGTAAAGGACAGGTGCTGCAAGCTTCTCTCACCTCTGGTCTCTTCAGTCCCTCCTAGAATGCAGCCTAAGGCTAGCCCTTAGGTTAATGTAATGAGCTGCCGTTGCACAGTCTCAAGTTCTTTGTGCCATCTCAGCCCATCTCAAACAGTGTGACTGCCTACCCTGGACTGAGAACATGCAGGCCATCTACTGTGAGATTTTCTCCTATTCCACACATCAGAGCCACCACACCATTCCCCATTCCCTCCAACTTTGTTCTGTACTCTAAGAGGGACTTCTTGCCAAGGCTATTACTTTTGCTTGTGCCCTTCATTTAATGTCCTATTATGACCATCATCCATCTCCAGGCCCCTAAGCATTAGTGGGAGTCCCCTAAGGTTTTGTTCTGGGCTCTCACCCCTCTATTTCTCCTAGTGTGACCTTATCAGCTGCCATGATTTAAATTGTCTTTATATAGATAGCTCTATGTAGTCAGAACAGTTTCCCTCCTGAAATCTAGTTCCATATCATCAACTGCCTCTTGGACAGCTCTGCCTCTATGTCCCATCAATAGCTCAAATTCAAAATGTCTAAAACAAAACTCACCCTCTTCCCCTAACCCTGTTCCTTTGTTAAACCCAGTCACCCAGGTTCATTAACATTGGGAGTCATCTTTGATTCTTCCCTTTCATTCAAACTCTTCCATGCCCCATGTAATTATTTATCCATACATCTCTCGCATCTGTCTTTTCTCCACTGGTACATTCACAATAGTCAAGTCTTTGTGTCAGTTCCCTCCTCTCTCTCTAATCCCTTGTCTACACAGCTGCCAAGCATTCTTCTTAAGCACATCATTCCAATGCTCAAAAACTTTCAGTGACTCTCTGTTTCCTCTAAGTTGAAATCATGACTTCATTGGAATAGGATCTCTGAAATGAGGAAACTCTTATACCAATATAAACCAGCACTTTATCTTCAATTTGGTCATAGAGAGTTGCTTAGAGAACTCTACCTCTAGATCAGAAGTTCTTAATCTTTTTGTGTCATGGGCCCTTTGGGAAGTCTGGTGGAGTCCACAGACTCCTCAAAATAATTTTTTTTTAAATTCATAATGGAAGGAAATTCTATATTTTAGAGTAGGGAAAATAAAAATGTATTTTTCCCCCATCCAAGTTTACAGACTCCCTGAACTATATCCACAAACCTGAGGCCCCTAAGTTTATAACGTGTAAAAAATACGCAATTCTAGAATAAAATACAGATGCCTCAGCTTGACTTTTAAGGCCCTTCATTATCTATGTATATAAGGCTACCTTTATAGTCTTATTTTACATTATTATCCTCCACATACTCTACATTCTGGCCAAATTGGACTATTACTTTCCTATGCTCAGTTTTCCTTCCATGTCCCTCCTCTATTCATTCCCATCATCTCTCCATAGCTGGGATTCATTCCCTCCTTATCCCTGCCATTCAGAATTCTTAGGTTTTTCAAGGCTCAGTTCAAGTAGTACATCCTCCATGCAGCCTTACTTGATTCCCCTTAGTAGTTAGTGTTCTTTTCCCCCCTACTCAAATTCTTTTGTATTTATTTATACATATATTCTCTTCACCTCTTCTACAGACCTACTCCAAACTCATGTAAGCTCCTTAAATATAAACACTATTTATTTTTTTCTTTGTATCTCAACCTCTAGAATAGTGACATATATAATAGATGTCTAATAAATATCTATTAAACTGAATTAGACTGGATCTTCTGTTCATTTCCTCACACCCCTTACCAGCTGAACATTTTAATCAATATAGTTGTCTGTTTTTAACACTTTTGGGTGAAGCTTGTATCCTTGACATTAAGTTTTCAACAGACTACTTTTGGTTTTCAAGTTTTTTTGTTCTGGTAAGTGTTGAGTGGAGAGGGGAGAGGATAAGATGATTCTTAATGAAATGCAGCTGTCTAGATGTGGCTTGCAGAGAGGCAAGAATACATATCTTTAGCATCTCCTCCCCTCACCCTTCTCTGAGAGAGACTTAGATTCCTGTCAGGAAGAGGAGTAGGAGCCTCACCCTCTGCTCTCTTCAGAGAGAGGGGATACCAGGCTAGAATTATATCTGTCTGCTCTCTTATAGACTGTTAGTCTAGGGAATATAATTTTTAGGTTCAAGCTAAGTGTCTGATTACTGTGCCTTTAACAGGAAAGGAGGGCCCCAAGCTTTATACTGAAGGCTTGACTTCTTTTCCACCACATACCAGTTGAACACACACAGCAGAGCAAAGAAACTCATTTATCCAAGTTGATAGCAAAATGTAAGTCAGATAAAATTTACACATTAGCATATATACCAGACAATAAGGACTGAAGGAGCCCTTCCATAAGGAGTGAAATATCGCAGCTTAACCAAAAGAGAGTCCCAGATCGCCTCCTAAGGGAAATTCCCCTTAGTCTCTAATGTAGTAAGCTAAGGCTAGGGATGTGATGGAGATTGTTGGCTTCTTTCTAATCTTTTTCTTCTTCCAGAGACCTGAAGAGAAGGTAGCACTGCACATCTCTCTTAAAGCTGGAAGCCAGAGGAACCAGATGCAAGAGACTGGATGTCCCTTCTCTTCCATTCTTACCACCTCTGTCCCACCCATCATGCAAGCACAAGGCACTGATCTTCTCAGATGAAGAGGGTTTGATATCAGAGGCCTTTGGCATCCTTAAATCTGCTTGAGCAGTCTTTGCCATATTCTTATCTGAGGGTGAAAGACTTCTTAACTCCTACAATGTGGTAAGAGGTAAGGGCTGGAGGGCCACCTGTTTTCCCCTCCTCCCACTCTCCCTTGGGCCTTGTGGCCTGAGAAACAGGCCTAGAGTTTTGGCCTTTTAGTTTGTGCTTTTCCTTTCCTCCTGTCAACCCAATAGCAATATCCTATGGAGCACAGGTGAGGATTTCATAGGTCATATCGATCTGGGTATGAGCTTGGTGGGACTGATGCTACATAGGAACTGAACTAAACTAGAAGCCTAATTTTCTTCCCCTTTCAGAGACTGAGATGCAATTTGGGGGTGGGGGGAGGGTAGGAAAAGGGAAATATTTGCCCTTAAGGTTCAGATAGAAACTTTTGTTTGTTCTTGCTCTATCTCTTAAGTAAGCATTCCTTTATAAAACCTGATATGATTTTAGGTGGCTAAATGGAACTCAGATACTAATTGATAGGCCTCTAAAAATGGGGTAGGGGTATAATTGGTGTGGGCTCAAGCCAATGGCTGAGGAAAGAGATCTTCTCAACTCCTTAAAGGTATTGGAGAATCCTGGAGGTGGGGAAAGGAGATGTAGCAGACCTGACCCTGAGTGGGACTAAAATCAACGAGGATTAAATATTTAATCTTAATCTCATTCAATTTTTTTGTTCTACAATATATATAATTATTAGTACATGCACATAATTTATGAGTAAGTAAATATATGCATAGGCGTGTGTTAAAAGTTTGAAGATCACTGGCCTAGAGAGGATACTATGGCTGATGTCAGGGAGCCATTCAGATGCAGCTGAGAAGCACCTGGAAGACTATGCAGGCATGATAGTGCCAGGCTTTTATAAAAATCATGCTCATCTTTGCAGAGAAACCAAGTCTGACAAGTGAACTTCTTACCTGGCAATTGGTCAAGGCTCTGTCCTATCATTCCAGGGAAATAAGGACTATTGACATTTAATAAAGCTGTATCTCTTTCTCCCACACTGGCTAGGTACTATTAGTACCTAGCAGGTAAGTGAACTAGGTAAGTGAACTCAGCAGCCTCAAACTGAAACACATCAGCCTCCACCCAAACCACAGCCCTCTTTTGCTCAGACTCTGATCCTTCCATGTTTTGTTTCTAATGCAGATTGCATCTTCAGCCTCGAGCTCTCAGTACATCCTAGAGGTCCTTTGGCTGTAGATTTTTCTCCCAGCTCAGGCCTGGAGATTTCATGAAATGATGGAGAATCCATCCCTGGACCCACCCATAGGAGGAATCAGGGAAAAGAATACACTAAGTCAACTTTTTGGGATTGCTTGAACTGATGATTCTTGTGGTAGTTTTGGTGGTATTTCTCCCCTTGGCTGTCTTACACAGCATTAAAAAATAGCGTCAGCTTTTCTTTCATAGAGCTGGAACTGAAAGCACCTTAGAGATCATCTAGTCCCATTTCCTTCATTTTGATTCATTTATCGTCTTTGCTGATACTTCTACATAATAATCAGATTATCCCAAAGAAGAAGACAAACTAATATTAAGGGAGCCCTACAACCTCACTCCTTTTTTTTTGTAACAGTCATCTTTCCAAAGAACTCTTTATGTATAACTATATTTAACATATGTGCCTATTTGTAGGGGTTACTCTGAAGGAATTATGAAGCCAAGACAGCAAAAACAATATAGTTTTCATAACCAGATAGATGGGTGTTCCCAGAGCAGCAGTACCTAGCCAGTGTGAGAGAAAGAGATATAGCTTTATTAAATGTTGATAGTCTTTATTTCCCTGGAATGATAGGATAGATCCTTGACTGATTGCCAGGTAAGAATCAGTAACAAAGGGAATAAGACAGGAAGACTTGTAAGTTTAAGGGAAAAAGAACTGAGTACACATTGTATATGTAAGAGGAAATGGGAGGAGAAATGGATGGACAAAGAATCTTGATGAGGATGGATAAACTATTCTGATATTATTATAGGTTGAAATTAGTTGGAATGAAAATAGTTGTCAAGTTACTGAGTTTACTTGTACTGATGTTCAATGTTGTTTTTAATAAAATACTCAGCTAAAAACAAAGGGCTTAATAAATATTACTAGAAACTACATTCATTATCCACCTATGAACAAAGCACTATGCTAAGGGTTGACAATACAAAAATGAAAAAGATAGTTTTTTCTTTAAGGAACTTAAATTAGCCTAGTAGAAGATAAACTATGTGCATGCACATTATATGTATGATTATTTTATGTACAGATGTTACAATGCTTTTAAGAGGTACAAAGAGCCACCACATGAGATTCCTAGGAGGGAAAAATTAGCCAAAGAAGTCAGGATGTCTGAGAGTCAGAATGAGAGCAGAAACATACTTTTCAATTTCTTTGATATTTCTTAAAGCTGAACTCATAGCAAGGACTGAAGAAATATCTGTAGACTGACTACTTTGCTTAACAAGGCACTATGTTATTTCGTTAATGTCTATGGCTGAGTAGACACACAAATTCATACACATATATATTGTCTATGTAAATAAGCAAATATAATGATTCTAACCTTTATATAGTAGATTTATATATATAGAATATATATATATATAGAATCTTTATATAAATATTCTAATCTTTATATAGTAGGTTTATTAAAAACAAAAACATCTGGTCAATTCTCATTTTCCATCTCTCATATCAGACTGTTTGACATATTCTAGATGACTTCGTGCTTTCCAAGGTCAACATAATAACTCATTTCTATCACCAGAGCAGAATTTTTCTGTTCGCTAATCTCCAATAAAATGAATAGTAAAAGGTTTCCTAATTTGTGTAAAAAGTAATATTTACTTAAGGGACAAAGCAAATAATTATTGCCTTTAAGTTCAAAGATTGAAAACTACTCTTAAAAATTAATTTCCTGTAATAGAACAAAGAACAAAATTCCAAATCTCTTTGAAGAAATTAATTTTAGAAATCTACTCTACAAAATAGAAATGATTTTGTAGTAAAATTGGAACTGATTAAAATTAAATCACTGAGGTTAGAAGCAAAATAGACTTTTGAGGAGGGACAGGATAAAAAAAGAGAGAGAAGAAGAAACAAGATAATAGAAGGAAATAATAATCATAAATGTGAATGTGAGTGGGATAAGCTCACTCATAAAATGGAAATAGCAGAATGCATTAGAAACTAGAATCCAACAAGATACCATATACAAGAGACACACTTGAAACAGAAAGACACACAGAGAGTTAAACTAAAGGGCTAGAGCAGAATCTAATAAGTTTCAGTGGAAGAAAAAAAAGGCAGGTGTAACAATCATGTCTCTGAAACAAAAGCAAAAACAGACCTAATTAAAAGGGAATTTACATTTTGTAGATTCAGGGAAACTACTGTAGAATTAAGGAAACTACATTTTGTTAAAAGGTACTATAGATAATGTAAAAAATTACATAGCAAGTTACTTTGATAAAGGACTCATTTCTCAAATATATACTGAGTACAGAATTGAGTCATAGTGATAAAAATAAGAACCATTTTTTAGCTGATAAATGGTTAAAGTATATAAACAGGCAATTTTCAGAAGAAGAAATCAAAGCTATCTATAGTCACATGAAAAAATGCTATAAATCACTATTGATTAGAGAAATGCTAATTTAAAACAACCTCACACTTATCAGAAATGACAAATGCTGGAGAGGATGAGGGAAAAATAGGTACGCTAACGAGCTGCTCCTGGAGCAGTGAACTGGTCCAACCATTCTGGAGAACGATCAGGAACAGTGCCCAAAGGGCTATAAAGCCTTTGACCTAGCAATACCACTACTAGGTCTGTATCCCAAAGGGATCAAAGGAAAAGGAAATGAACCTACATGTACAAAAATATTTATAGCAGCTCTTTTTGTGGTGGCAAAGAATTGGAAATTGAAGAGATACTCCTCAATTGGTAAAAGGCTAAACAAGTTAGGATATATAATTGACATAAAATACTATTGTGTTATAAGAAATAATGAGAGAGGTGGTTTCAGAAAAACATGGCAAGACACATATGAACTGATACAAAGGGAAACAAGAAGAACTAAAGATTATTGAGAATAGAAACAGCAATGTTATAATGGTGATCATTTGTGAAAGACAGCTACTCTGATCAAGACAATGACTCAAGACAATTCCAAATGCAAAGTAAAACATTATTTTCTCATTTTATTTTTCTTGCTTTTAAAAAATATGGCTAATATGGAAATATATTTTGCATGATTTCACATGTATAACAGATAGTTTGCCTTCTCAGTGGGTGAGTCCAAATTTTTTATCTGTATTTTTAATATTTTATTTTTCCAATTACATGTAAAAATAATTTTTAACATTCTTTTTAAATTTTGAATTCCAAATTCTTTCTCCCTCCTACCTCTAACTCCTCCCTAAGACAGCAAGTAGTTTAATATATTATACATGTGCGGTTATGCAAAACATATTCCATATTAGTTATGTTATAAAAGAAAATAGACCAAACCCCACTCCCAGTAAAAAAATAAATTAAAAAATAGTATGCTTTGATGTGCGTTCAGTTCTTTCACTGGATTTTTCAGTATAAGTCCTTTGCGGAAGTGTCATGGATCTTTGTATTGCTGAGAATAGCTAAGTCATGGAATAGCTAAGTCAAAATTTAAAAAGAAAAGTATGAAAAATAAATAATTTTAAAAAATGAAATCACTGAAAGTAATACGCACACATATTTGGACAAAAATAAAATGAAGCAGAGCATCTGTATGATAACAGATATACTTTTACCTGAATTTGGGTAACCTCCAGCTTAATAGCAAAATCAGATTTATTTGGGACATATCAATATGTTGCCACCATCTAAAACCAACTTTATTTACAGTAGTCGTGAAGGTTAAAAAAAACCCAAAACACCAAACCCAAGTTGAAAGAATAACTTACGTTAATTAGTAAGGTAACCATATTCAATTATATGAGATCTGATGATAGCAAACAAACAAACAAAAAAACCCCAAGCCCCTAAAAACTTGAGTTTGGGAGTTTCTTTTGAAGACTTGTTTAAGATTTATCATTTATTCCTAAACTTGAAATGAGTTAGTAGAATAGCACTGAGGGGGAAAACAAAACAAAAACACCTCTGCTGGGGCAGCCAAGTGGCACAGTGAATAGAGCACTGGCCCTGGAGTCAGGAGGACCTGAGTTCCAATCTAGCTTCAGACATTTAACACAAATCTAGCCGTGTGACCTTGGGCAATTGCCCTACCTTACCCTCTCCAAAAAAAAAAAAAGAAAAGAAAAAACCTCACCTTTATTATACAAGAATGTAAAATGATGTTACAGGCTTAAAAAAAAAAAAGCCCTTAACATACAAACTTCTGTAATGACAAATACTCTTGATGCGGTCATTGGCAGGAAATGCTTAATCAGAACAGAAACTGACATATTTATATTCTAAGGTGCTGGCAATTTTCTATGTAGATTCATTTGTCTCCAACTATATTGAATTTAACCACTAGAAGAGCAACAATGTGGAAACTTACATTTATCTCATATATTGTCCCATATCTTAGATCTCATATAATTGAACAGTTACTTTACTAATTAGTTTTTCTGGAAAAAAAAGTTACTTTATTAATTAGATTTTTGGGGAAAAAAAGGAAAGCAGGTGACTTGGGAAAGCAAAATGTATTGACATTAAACAAAGCAGCCAACACCTTGAATATCACTGGAAAAATAAACACAAAACTCTTTTCCATTTGCTTAAAATAATCTAGGTTACTGAAGAAACTAACATAATTCATGTTAAAATAGTTTGAAAAAAAATATTTCCTACAGAGCTGTACAACTCTGCTTTGGCAGTGCATATGGGAATTTGTTCTTTTGTTCTTGTAAAAAAATAGGTGGAATCTTCTAGAGATCACCTTTGATTGAAATATAATTCTGAATGTTTTACATCTAACAAACTTTCTAAATTAAAAAAAATTTTTTTAAAGACTTGAACCTGTATTTAGAATTTCTGCTAGTTTTCTGGTTCTTACTTTATGTTTTAATTGTGGTTAGAGGGATGGCCTTGGCTAGAGAGTCAGTCTCCCAACCAGGAAGACCTACGTTCAACCCTGCTCTCTGACACATACTGTCCATGTGACCCTGGGCAAGTCCCTTAACTTAGCAGGGTTCTCAGCAACTAAGACTGAATTGCAGAGGAAATGCTAATCTGCCCTGTAGAGGGAATTTCCTCACCTGGGAGTTCCCTATGACACTGGAATCTTAGGTTTCATCCTTATCCTGGAATTTGAGTTAGGAGATTAACCCTTTTGGAACAATTTTAACCACACTAAAGGAGTACCTAATAAGCACAACTGTTTTTCTACTGAAAAGGTACAGGATTCTTTTTCTGGTTTTTCCACTAGCTACTCAAATGATTTTGAACAAGTCATTTTCCTGGCTTCAAGCTTAGTTTTCTCAATCTGTAAATTAAATCATTATAATGATGATGAACCTGATCCAGGTTTGGCTGTAGGAGAGGGGGAGGCCTCTACCCCAGAGACAAGTCCTTGCACCAGGGAGCTAAGGAGGAAGGTGGGACTGGAGAGGGATGCCATAAAAATGGGCAACCAGAGTAGAGTTATACTATGTATAAAGGCCTCTCCTAGGCCTTTAGCCTGCAGACCACCAGGTAGCCTTGGGGACAGTAGCTGCCTCTGGGATGAAGTGTGCTCCCTTGAAGAGTATTTCTGTCTCTCCTCCTCCCCTTCCCACTTTCACTCCTCCCCCCCTTCCCACAGTGGCACCACTGAGGAAGTCTCTATTGCTTCTCTCTAGTTAAAGTCCTGTCTTGGGATCCAGGTTTAATCCAGTACTAAAAGTCTATGATTTGATTGCAGTCAATATTTAAATGAAGCTATCTGATTACAACAGCAAAGACTAATGAAGCCCCATGATACACAATATTTTTTTTCTTTTAAAGATGAACATAAAGTATATATATATTAATCTAGCATAGCAGTACACTATGTAGTAGATGGAAGCCTGGTGCTTTCTACTTAATAACATTCCAAATTTCGATTGATTTTTAGTTTTCAACATTCATTTCCACAAGATTTTGAGTTACAAATTTTCTCCCCTGCTCTCCCCTACCTGTCACCCCAAGATAGCAAGTCTACTGAACACCCCTCCCTCCAATCTGTTCTCTCATCCTCTCCTTTTCCCCCCACTAACTTTCAAGTAGGGCAAGATGGATTTCTATACCCCAGAGCCTGTATATCTTATTTCCCAGTTTCATGTAGAAAACAATTTTTTTAACATTTGTTTTTAAAACTTTAATTTCCAGATTCTTTCCTTTCTTCCCTCCTCACCCATCCCCACTAGGAAGACAAGCAATTCAATATAGGTTGTACATGTGTAGTTACGCAAAACATTCCCATAGTAGTTATATTGTAAAAGACTAACTATATTTCCCTCTATCCTATCCTGCCCCCCACTTATTCTATTTTCTTCTTTGATCCTGTCCCTTTTCAAAAGTGTTTGCTTCTAACTACCCTCTCCCCAATCTGCCCTCCCTTCTATCTTGCCCTCTTATCCCTTTGCCCCCTACTGTCCTGTAGGGTAAGATACCTAATTGAGGGTGTTTTATTCCCTCCTTAAGTCAAATTCAATGAGAGTAAGGTTGACCTGTTCCCTTTCACCTTCCTGCTCTTCTCCTTCATTTTTCTCTTGCCTCTTTTAGATGAGATAATTTACCCTACTCTATCATTCCCTTTCTCCTTCTCCCAATATATTCCTCTCTCATCTCTTAATTCTATTTTTTAGATATCATCCCTTCATATTTAACTCATCCTATGCCATCTATGTATACATGTACACACATATACATACTCACATATATATTTATACACACATACACTCTCCATATATATATATATATACATACATACATATATACATATATATTCCCTTCAACTATCCTCATATTGAGAAAAATCTCAT
>JAQQSW010013855.1:0-12226 GCA_028646575.1 Pseudocheirus occidentalis
TTTTTCATGGTTTTAGAATCTGGAAATGCGAGGGACCTCATATTATGTAGGCCAATCCCCTTATTAAATAAATAGATGAAAATACCTAGATCCAATTGTGAAACTGCTCACCCAAGGTCACCACAGGAAGTAAAATTTAATCAATTTTTTAATCAAATTGGAAAAATACAAAGCAATGTATAAAAATAGTTTTGTCACAAATTGATTTTTTCATTAAATTAAGAAAATAATAAATTTGGCATTGCCTATTTCTTAGCGTTTTTAATCATATATTCTTACAGGAAGCAGAGAATTTCTTCTTGTATGGTTGCATTCTCTAGCCTTTAAAACATTAGTTAAACTCAGAATGCTAAGATAGAATATCTTCTTCAGAATTCTTGTATGCTCCATTCATTCAAGATCTTTCTGCTTTTAAAGAGTTTTTTAAAAAAAAATTTCAAGATAAATGGAAACTTTTATATGAAGAAAAAACTGTAATAGAGAAAGATATATAAAAAGGTTTCATCTAAAGGCAAGCCTTAACAGTTGACCCATTCAGTCATTCATGATGATTATAAGGGGAAAGTGACTGCAGGGTAAGCCAATTTAAACTTTCCAAATAGATTCACAGGACATGCTGTTAGGGGCGTCTTTTCAGAGTTCTTGGAGCTGTTTGCTGGCATCCATCTCTGACTCATATCCATAAAAGAGTCACCATTCTAGAGAAGGTTGTGTGGCTTAGCTCCTTTTTGGAAATGGAAAAGGAGACCCTAAAGCAAGAGTGTATAGCTCTGTGTGGATGTTCTCCTACAGCCGGCCAAAGTGTTGTTCTCATGGACTCAGAGGCTGAGAATTAATAGTGTTTCAGGTCTAGTAAGGACCTTAGAAATGATCTAGTCCAACAGCCAAGAAGTTCTGTAGGAGATCAACATTACCTAGTAGAAAAAACACTGGACTTGACATTAATTATAGGCCTGTTGCTTATTAGTTATAAGAACATGGGCAAGTCTTATTTTTTCTATCTGTAAAATGGAGGTGATGATAATCCTTGAACTGCTTACTTCATAGGATTGTTCCAGGGAGAAGGAAGGGGGCAGGGGTTGGAGAAGCACTTTATAAAGAGTTAAAAAGGATAGGAACTGAACCTAGGATTTCATTGGTATAAGGAATTCCAGGATTAGGAGATTCTCCTTAGGAATGCAAGCTGACACCTTCTTGGCAATTTAGAATGCTGAGAAATTAAATTGCTTCCCTAGCATCACACATCTTGTATTTGTCTGAGGTAGGGTTTGAACTCAGGGTTTTCTGACTCCAAGGCCTCTTTCTATCCACTAAACTATGCTGCATTGTATAACTGTTACAACTGTATTCTATTTGCTGTATTGCAAAAAATTTAGGTAAGAAAGTAGCAGGAACAGTTTTTCCTTGTGAAAATGCATTATCAAGGGGTGGTTAGGTGGCACAGTAAATAGAGCACTGGCTCTGGAGTCAGGAGGACCTGAGTTCAAATGTGGATTAAGACACTTAACACAAAACTAGCTAGCCATGTGATCTTGGGCAAGTCACTTAGCCCCAATTGCCCTACCTTCCCCCCTCCAAAAATAAAAAAGAAAATGCATTATCATTTAAAAACATGGGCATCTTATTAATATAAAAAAGCTCTGAAATCAAAGAACTTTCTTAGCTTTTAACAAATGATTTGTTCCTCTTTTGCCAAGTATTTTTCTTTCTCCAAGCATGTATTGTATTTGTCACAAGCAAACAATATCTCTACAAGGTTATGTATATTTTTTCAGAACAGAGAGTAAATGATTAGGGAAAACGTGTTATTTACTTACCATGGACATATTTAATTGTGTGAGGTAAACTTTTCAGAAAACTAAAGCCAGTAGATCAACCAGCATTTTTTTAATGACTACAAATACAAAAAAACAACAAAGAAACCTATCACTGGAGACCTTTATGGAAGTAACTGTTCAGTTTCTGCTATATTCTAGCTAAGCAGAATGTGTGTATGCATACATCCATATAACATCGATTTTTCATTTTCCAAATTGGAAGCCATTCATCACTTTATAGCCTTAGAAAGGGTGATTTGCTCACAGTAACAGAAGTGAAATTTGAACCCAGGTTTTCCTGACTTCTAGACTAGCACTCTATCTACCATTCAAGCTGCCCTTCTGTTGTGTATACATGCTGGGAGTCAAGAAACAGTTTACTTTTCATTTACCAGTTATGGTTTTGAATGCCTTTTTAGGTACCAGAGCTGTGCTTAGACACTATGGAAGATACGAAGCTATATAAAACAAGTTCCTTGTCCTTAAAGAGCTTACAGTTTCCTGAAGAAGATTTATAAAAGAGCAATTTATTTAGTTGTAAAAAAATCATTTTGAATCATTTTTCATGTTTTGGGGAACTAAGAGCAGGCACTGAATGGAATAATGTAACTCTAAGTAGAAATGATATGTCTTTTAATATGGGCTAATGGGCTGGTCTGAGGCAAAATTGTGAAGTAGGTGTTTTTGGCTTCCACATTGTTCCATGTTTTGGCGCTCCTCCCATTGGCAGTGTCTAGCCAGCTATTCTCAGTCTGCAGTCCCCACTCCACACATATCAACTCAACTCCTTCCCTCCAACTTCTGGACTACCTAGGGCTTGTTACTAATTTACTCTTGTCTCCTCCTTTGAAATTTATGCATAGATTTCTCCTTTCTTTGAAGTGGTAACTAGCTAATCTGATAAATCAGTCCTTTTTAATGGGAGAAGGCCACCCTCCTGACCCAGACAACATTTATGTATTTTAATGTGGGCCTCATGTAATTTGAGGCCAGATAAAAAAGGAGGATGAAGCTACTTCATGCTATTTTGAGGCAGGCCAGACCTTGACTGAATCTTTGAAATGATTTCTAGGCAGTTGCTAGGTGTTTAATGTTTTTCTTTTCCCTTAGAGATTCATTGTGCCAAACAACAATCCTGAAGACTATTGTGAAGACATCTATTTGTTGTTGTTGTTGTTGTTGTTCTTTTTTAGAATAGCATCATAGAGGTGGAAGAAATTTAGAGTTCTGCTGCAACATTTCTGACAAGTGATCCTCCAATCTCTCTCTGAACACTTCCAGTGGTAGGGGGCATGCCACTCTACAAGGCCACTCATTCCATATTTTGATGGCTTTTGTTGTTAGGAAGTTTTCTTTAGGAGGCGCAGCTATGGTCCTACCAATGTGGTCTTTACTCTCTTGATGTTCTTAAATTTGAAACTGGAAGTGGGACACAGGGACTGAGGATGTTGGATATGATATTCTTCCATTTTTATTTCCTTCCATACCCCCAGTGTAAAGCCTTAGGAAGAAGGAGCAGGACCACTTCCACCACCCAGACTTTAAAAATGATTGTTTCAGGGATATTTTTAGGGAAGAGCCTCCCAGTGCTGTTTCCTGGGAGGATCAGATAATCAGTGTCACTCCCTTATAGCATCTTAAATTTCAGGGGTAACCCATGGAGTGATAAGGGACAGAGTACGCTTTGGATTCTTCCTTAGCTGATATATTATCTGTCTCACTTCATACACAGTTAACCCTGAAAAATGTGGAGGTTTCTTGAAAAGTTATCAGATAGCTGTCTAATCTTGCCTAAGAGAAAAATTGATTAACTTCTATGGGTTCTTATGTGGAGGAAAGGGCATTGTATTGGGGGACTTAGGATATAGATTCAATCTCAGCTCTGCTCTTTACCACATATGGGACCTTAGGCTGGTCACTACTCTGGCCTTCATTTTTCTCTCCTAAAAATGAAGGATTTGAACTAGCTGTTTTCTAAAACCCCTTTGAGCTCTAAATCTTATGAAACTATCCATCTAAATTTTATTTTCCTGTCTCTACAGGTCCTTCCATGTATAAGTTCTCTTTATGCATTTTTAATGGAGGGGAGGGGGAATCACACTCTATACAAACAAGCTTTATATAGAAGAAAGTGCTGGACTCTGTCAGAAGATGGGTTCTGTTCTTGAATATGCCACTAACTGGTTCTGTGACCTTGGGGGAGGGGGGAGGAAATCATTTAACCTCTTGGGGCCTCTTTCCTAATTTGTAAAACAAGTGGGTTGGACCAGATAAATCCTAGGATTTAGAGCTGAAGCCAGCTCCAAGCTCCACATTTATTATTTTCAAACCTTTAAGTCTGTCTGAACAGTTAAAGGGTTTTGCTTCTAGCATTATTCTGACACAAAGAAACCTATGTGACTAAAATACACTCATAAAAATATCTTTATAGATTAGAAGAGAATCAGTCTATTTTTATTCTATTAGTGTAATAGAACAACTTTCTGAAAATTAGGGCTTAACCTACCTCTTTTCCCAGTTTCTGTACTTAAACTATAAGATAGAGCTTTCTGGTTGAGCCGTTTAAGGACCCAGGAGTTAAATAGAGAAAACATTGTCAAATACCTGGTGTGTGACACTCTGTTCTCTTGCTGTATTTAGAATCTTGGTAATGAAGATATTAAAAACTTCAAAGGAATTGTGTCTCATCATCATAGAACCTTAACAGTCTGTTCCTAGTTCATTAGTATTTAAAAATATAATATGTATGTTTAAAGGCAAATAAAGTGCTTAAGAAAGAAACTAAGCACTATATTGAATGATTAGCTTAAAGAATCTAGAGGTTTCTTTGTCATGTCTAATAAACAAGACCAGAAGTTTTCAAAGTATGGAAGCCCCCTAGACTCTTTCAGGACGCCTGTGACATAAAAAATATTTTCACGATAATACTGAGATGTTTTTGATTTGTAATATACTAATATCAGTAGATAATAATCCACATGAACAAAAAGCTCTTTGGGGAGCCTTCAATAAATATTAAGAGTATGAAGGGGCCTTTGATCAAAAAGTCTGAGAAACATTGGACTAGACTAGGGGTGGGAACCTGTGACCTCGAGGCCACATGTGGCCTTCTAGGTGTTTAGGTGTGGCCTTTTGACTTGGCCAAGTTTTATAGAACAAATCCTTCTGTTAAGGGGATTTATTCTGTGAAGTTTAGATTCAGTAACAGGGTCACACTTGAGGATCTAGAGGGCCACATGTGGCCTTGAGACCATAAGTTCCCTAACCCTGGCGTAAGGATAGTTCCTAAACTATCATTTGGAAAAATCTTGAACCTTATTATTACTTCCAGAATTGCTGCTAGGAAAATATCAACAACTATCATTACTACCAATGAAAATAACTACCATATGCCTCCTTTTCTGTGTTTGTGAAATCTTTGAAAATAATCTATGCATATATCTATAAAACATATCATACTTGATGAATTTATGAGAAGGGCACAGGCTGGTTTTCATAAATGATCCTGTGGCAGTCACACAATTGACTGCAAGGTATACTCAGTCGACATGTTGAGTAGGCCCCTCTGAGGAAGATTTATAGGAGCACATGGATAAGAATTGTACAGATTGAAAGAAGATCGTTGGGTTTCAGTCTGCCCGGTTGGAAGGCATACCTACCTGTATTAATGAAATCATAGATTAGAAAGTGAAGATAGTTATATGAGAGAACTAGAAAGGAAAAGCATTGTTGTTGTTCATTTGTTTTTCAGTAATGTCCAACTCTTCATGACCCCATTTGGGATTTTCTTGGCAAAGATACTGAAGTGGTTTACCATTTTCTTCTCTAACTCATTTTATAGATGAGAAATTTGAGTTAAACAAGATTAACTGACTTGCCCAGGGTCACATAGCTACTAAGTGTGAACTCAGAATGGTAGGTAAGTCTTCCTCACTCTAGGCCCCAGCATTCTACCTACTACACCACCTCACTGTAATTCTAAGCTAACAAATTGCATGTATTTTCATGAAATACTTTCGAACTGTCTCATATATGAAACAAACAGGCAAATTGAACCTAGTGGGGGCACCTAGAGAACCTTGTTATTGTCTTAGGCAGACAAATTGATGGGGAAACCCCATCTCAGGAGAGTAGGAAGGCCAATGTAATGTCATCTCCCTTTTTAAAACTTAATAGGCTGCTAGAATATAATCACTTACATATGTAGAGGATTGCCTCTATATGCAAGTAAGAGTCACCATAACCTTAGAGGAGAACAGACTTTTAGAATTGTGCTCAACCCCCAGGGACAGCCATCAAAAAAGCATGTGCCCCAGAAACCGCTGTTTATTGTAAACTCAGGCTCAGTGAAAGCACTAATCCATCCTTGTAGGAAGCCACTTATCTGTATTTCTGGAGTGCCTGATAATATGGTAAATTTGTTTCAAATGTTTGTTTTCATGTATTTCATTGTCCAGGTAATAGAGGTAGCCAGGGGCCCCATTGTAGGGTTGTTGTTGTTGTTCAGTCATTTCAATCCTGTCCAACCGTCTGCAACCCCATTTGGAATTTTCTTGGTGAAGATACTGGAGTGGTTTGCCATTTCCTTCTCCAGCTCATTTTACAGATAAGGAAACCAAGTCAAATAGTTAATGACATGTCCAGGGTCACACAGACAATAAGTGTCTGAGGCTGGATTTGAACTCAGACCTTCCTCACTCCAGGCCTGGCTCCATTGTAGGTTAGACTTAGCAAAAGCTTCACATTTATCTGAAAAATTGAATTAATTTTCAAGAACTTCAGTTGTTGGTGCTCTACACATAAGGGCTGTCATGCACAGGGTAGATTAGATTTGTTCTGTTTGGGCACAGGCAGTGCCAAGATCAGTGGGTACAAGATGCAAAGATGGCAACTTGAACTTGACATCAGGGAAATCTTCCCAACAAATAGAGCCATCCCAAAATGGATCCTCTACCTTTGAGAGGTGATAGATTTTGCCTCCTCAGAGTTCTTCAAGCAAAGGCTAAGTTGCCACCAGTGGAGAAAGCTTTAGGCTTGGACTCAGCAAGGCCTGCATTTGAATCCTGCCTCAGATCTTTAATAGCTATGTGACCTTGGGCAAGTTACTTAAGACTCCGATCCTCAGTGCTTTTATCTGTTAAATGGGGACAATAGTAGTATCTATCTCTTGAAGTTGTTGAGAGTATCAAATGAGATAACAGGTGAACCTTAAAGCACAGTAAATGTTAGCTATAATTATTATCTTATCATGAGGATTCCTTTTTCGGTTAGGGAAAAGACCTCCAGAGTCTTTCTAAATCTCAAATGTTTTGATTCAGTGATAAGGGTTTCCTAGCTGGGTACTTCTAAACTGAAGCACCAGTCGGCTGCTTTATCACCCTCTAAAAGGTAACTGAGATAAAGTGTGGATATTTCCAGAGGAATGTTCCTCAGTTGAGTTACTATATTCAGAAGCTTGCAAGATCAGCTGTGGTAGCACAGTCTACCACTTCCTGACCAGTACCACTCACATAATTACTGTAGGCTATAATTGTTTTAGGAAATGTAGCATGAGATTAATTACACACAAGGTTATTCAGTGTTCTACACAGAGTAGATAACTTAACTATATTTGTTATATTGATTTGAATTGTTACTAGCAAAGGCCCAAAGGATTTCTCTACCAGCTGTTGTGTTGTCTTATTATAGAGGTGTGCATGATGCTACTGAACACCACATGTTCTAGGTAGAATGAAGGACAGGATGAGGCCCGGGGTTTGAGGCAGCCAGGTGGTCCAGTGGATAGAGCTCTGGTCCTGAAGTCAGAAAGACCTGCATTCTAAAAGCAGCCTCAGATACGTGCTCCCTTGTGAGATCCTGACCACTCTTCCCCTCTGCCTGCCTTAGTTTTTTCATGTGTGAAACCGGGTCAGTAGCAGCTCCTACCTCCCAGGGCTGTGATGAGGCTGTATATTATTCTGAGGAATACAGATTTAAGACTAAAAGGGACTGAATCCAACCCCCTCATTTTGTAGTTGAAGAAACTGAGGATCAGACAGTGAAAAAGTGAGTTGGACAAGGTCTCACAGGCATTGAGTCGAGATTCAGGAATTGAACCCATGTTATCTGACTCCAGGTCTGGTATTCTTTCTATCAAACCACACATACTTATTTGAAAATATGTGTAATATAGATATAAATATACATCATTACTAATATATTAATATATAACACATAAATGTGTGTATATATATATACACATACATGTATGTATGTGTGTATACATATTTGTATTATATGTGTACATATACACACAAACATTGAAGAACAACATTAATTATATATCACATGCAGTAAGAATTAGCTTATATTCAAATCAGTACAGTCTAGTCTGGCTTTGGACTAATTTTGAAGACTGAATCCACATAACTCCCACTTTCCACATTCCAGCCAAAGTGGCCTTGCTGTATCTATTATGTGGCATTCCACATCCTGTCTCATGTGCCTTGGCACAGGCTGTTCCCTCATGCCTGGAATATTCTCCCCTTTCCTCCCCCACTTTACCTCCAGCTCTTGGAGTCTCCAGCTCTCTGCAAGAATCGGCTCAGGCACTACCCCCAACTTAAGGCTTTTTCTGATTACACTTACTTGTTAGTATTTTCCCAGTGCCCTAGAAAATATTTTCCATTTACTTTTAAATATTTATGTTTGTCTATTTATATATATATAATCTATATGTGTATTTATATGTATATATACACATAAACATATATACTTTTTATATATTTCTTTTAATGTATTATATATTTATCATATAAATATAACTATTATATATTTAAATGCATGTTTATACCATAAATATATAACATTTACTTTTACTGGCAATTACATATTACTTAATATATTTATAATAATTTACTGTGTTTTGTTTTATTTTATTTTCTATTAGGATCATAGGGTCATAGATATAGAACATTAAAAACCATTAAAGATGAGGAAACTGAGGGGCACAACTCAAATGCTACCTCCTTAAGTGATGCCTTTCTTGACCCTTTCCCAATGCTTATTGCCCTCCTCAAATAATTACTTTGTGTTTATTTTGTATATACATCTTTTTCTCAAGTGAAAAGCAAGCTTCTTGGGGGCAAGGACTCTTGTATCTCTAGTGGCTAGCACGGTGTCCAGAACATGGTCATTGCTTAATATATGCTTGTTAAATTGAATAGTCATCTTTGTCCTCATCTCTGTCTAGTAAGTCTCTGGAGTGCCTAGAATGTGAACTTTTCAGTGAATGCATCCAATGCAAATCTGATGGAACACGGCTGCCTCTCCCAGAAGGCAGTGGAAGAGTGCGGAATTTGGGAAAGAAGCTGAAAAAATGCCTGAGGTGCCGCTAGGTGCAGTATATGCTCACACAAGGAATGCCACTTATTTGTGTTTACCCTTCTCTAGTCCACTCATGATTGGTGTGTTCAAAAGTGCCTGGCATCTGCCAGTCCTAGACTGGTACATTTTGTAAAAGGTTTCAGCTCCCTTTATTCTTTGACTCTTGTACAGTGTTAGCCCAGATGACATGGGCACTCACTCATGCTGCTGCTTCCAGCCCAGTCTAGAACCTTTTGCTGAGCTATTATGATAGCCTCATTAAATGCCTTCCTAGCTTGATTTTTTCTTCCCTAGAGTTCACCACTGTGATCTTTCCTTTGCATAGCTCCTTCTAGTACACAGGTCTGACCTCATCACTCTCTTGTTTAAAGACCTTCTATAGCCATTGAGTGTTCAATATTTATTTTATTTCAAAATTCAGTAGCCTTTCATCGGTTTGCTTCCACCATTATAGAATAAAATGTAAATTTCTTAGTTTAGCCTTCAAGGCCCCTCACAATCTGGCTCCAACTTTTATTTGAGTCTTATTTTTCATGACTCACCACTCATTGTACATTCCAGTCAGCTTGAATACTAGCTAGTCACTCCTTGAGTGCATGTGTGCAGGATGTTATTCATGCTTTTAGTACACTCTTTCATTTCTACCTCTTAAAATCCTCAAGTCTCCAGATATCATAAGTGTCACCTCTTCCATGAAGATTACCCTTCCCCACCAGCTGAAAGTAAGATCTTTCACTTTAGACTGTCTTAGAGTAGTGCTCTGTATAGACTTCTTCCATCTTATCAAATTTTGTGTATGTTTCATATTCCTTCTTAGTAGACTATAAACTCCTTATAAGAGTTGGGGACTATTTTTAAAAAATATGTTTATGTGGCATATTGCTTTGTACATCGTAGGCATTTTGATAAATGTTGGATGCGGGAGTTGAATGAAATATGAGATTTTTTTGTAACATCAGTGATAAGAGATGTTAAGTCATATGATTCTGGTGATTAAAACAGGAGCAGCACAAGCATTTGCATTAGATTTAATATGGATAATCTTACTCAGAAATGAACAATATAAAAAATTCAAGATCATGTAGGTAGCTGTTTTCAAGGGTGGTACATTGTAAGAGATGAGCTTATGTGCAAGCTCTAGGTTTTTATAATTCATTGAAATAAGATTTATCAATAATTTATATACATACATATCCAGGCTCACCTCAGTTGTCTTCTCCACAGGTTAAGCAGACACAGTCATTTTAATATCAGCCAGAAATGGTAGCCTCCAGCTGTTTCTGTGTACCATTCTTTTATGTGACATCCCAATTTCTTATGCAGTAATTAACTTGGATCAAAATATCTAAAATTTTAACATACTGAATAATGGATTTTGAACACTTTAGAAGAAAGATTATAGAACTAAGGTTGGTGAGAAGTCTTATTAACTACTCCTCCTACCCACACTCCAAATAATGAATCACTCCTCTCCTTACAGAAAACTGTATGGAACTTCTTGGTGTGCAAATACCTCACGTGGAGAGTATATGTTAAGGGAGAGGAGAATATCTGCTCTCCAGAGGTAATGTCTGGAGAACCAGTCTGGGTCAGTCTTTGTTTGACTAGAAACCTTTCTGATATTGTCAGAGATCTGCAGTGACCATCTGGTTTTCTGAACCTGTCTAAGGACTGTTGGACAGTCCAGCACTGGAACTTTAGGGATGCCAGTCAGCAGACATTTATTAGTTACCTACTCTGAGCCAGGCACTGTGCTTAGCACTGGGGAGATAAAGAAAGTTGAGAGTCCCTGCTGTCAAGAAGCTCCCAGTCTAATGACAGAGATAACAGCCAAGCAACTATGTACAAACAAGCTACATATGGAATAATTAAGAAATAATCAATAAAGGGAAGGCATTAAAGGGACTTCCTATAGAAGATAAAATTTTAGTTGGGACTTGCAGGAAGCCTGGAGGCTGAGATTATGATTATGATTATTATTCAATATTCAGCATTGCATGCCTGAGGGACAGCCAGAGAAAATTCCCAGAATCTGGAGATGGTACATCTTGGTCTAGGAACAACAAGGAGGTTAGTGTCACTAGATCACAGATTACATTGTGGGGATTTGTGGTGATGGTGGGTAAGGTAAAAGTAGGTTGGAAGGATAGGATGTTGCTAGAAACCCACCTTCTACAGCTCCTGCTCAAAATCATAACTAAGACAATTTTTACAATTGCTAAGATTGTTTCCTTGTACCCACCTGCTCAAGAGAGCACTCATTCACCCAAGCTTATTTTATATGTATATGTATGCATTTATGTATATGTATATTGGAACTACCTGTTTTCCATGGTATCTGTTGACCATGTTATAAAGTTCACAAATTTAACAGATTCTTAGCTGATACTGTTTCTTCTTTACCCAAAAGGTTGATAGCTATGAAAACTGAAGCTATCTGTCAGTATGTGTCTAATCCTAGTCCAAGATGGAAATGAATGATCACTTCAGTTCCTCTACATTCCTGAGATTTATGGGTTCTTTCTCTTTATTGGTCATCCTGGTGATAGCAGTAATTGCTGCCAGGGCTGCACCTCTGAGAGTTGTCTGTGACCCCTGCCCTTGAACTTCAGATTGTTAATGAAGTTGGGGTGGGGAAAAGACTCATGCTCATCATCAGTTAGGTAAGGTAACCAAGTGGCATTGTGGATGGGGTTCTAGACTTGGAACCAGGAAGACCTGGAATCAGACCCTGCCTGGGACATTTGCTAGCTTAGTTGCATGATCTGGAGCAGCTCACCTAATTATTGTCTGCCTTTGTTTCTTTGTTTGTAAAATGACAATAATAATAATACCTACCTCCCAGGGCTGTTGTGATGATAAAAGGAGATCATAATTATAAAGTGACTTACAAATGTGGTAAACGGGGGGCGGAGCCAAGATGGCAGAGTAGAAGCAGCAAAGCACCACAGCTCCCACACAAACACGCTAAAAAACTCATAAAATGGGACGCTAAACAGATTTTCAAGCTCCAAAACTCTCCACAAGACAGAAAGCACTACGGG
>JAQQSW010013856.1:0-12226 GCA_028646575.1 Pseudocheirus occidentalis
GGGAGGGGCTTTACAATGGGATTGCTGTTTTAGGGGTGGGGCAGGGGCAAGATGGGGAGAAAATTTGTAATTCAAAAATGTAATGAAAATGAATAATGTAAACAAGAAAACAAATAAAAATAAAGTTAAAAAAAGTTCATGCTTGTACAATTTCTATTAAGTGTTGAAAGAGCTTGGAGGCAAGTGTAGCTGAGCTCCTTCAATCAGAACCAGAAATTGAAATATTCAAAAGGAAAAGTTCAACGTGAATACACTGGTCATCATTACTTCTGATATAACCACTGGAATACATTTTTCCAAAATTAGCATACGTGCATAACAAATATTCATAGATGTGCATGCTTTCTCCACATAGAGAAAAGGCAAGTTGATTGAAAAAGGGAAGCTGTGTGAAAGAGACCCACACACACACTCACACAAGCAAAATCAAAGACAATTGAGGCCAGGACTAGAGAACCAAGAGAAGAATCAAGTCAGGAAGTCTTGTTCTTACTTAGAGATTTAGTTGTATTTTTGAATGGCATGCTAGAGTATTATCCAAGGCAGGGAAGGGAAGTCCCTTGGAACCCTTCCTTTCTAACATTTCTACATCATCTGATCTATTTTTCAGTTTCTGTTTCTAGTCGCTCTCTATTTTCATGATCACTATGAACAGGCACATTAACCATGTGTTATATGAACAACTGTCCCGTGTGTGTATATACATACATACATATATATACACATATATATGTATACACACATATATATAGATGGATAGATAGATACATATATATGTGTGTTTGTGTGTATACATATATATACACATACACACATGCATACATATACATATATGTGTGTATACACATATATGTGTACAAAATCTGAAACTTGAGTTTCAGATTTTCTCCCCTTCCTCCCCTCTACCCCCATGCTGGCATACAATCATGTATAGGATCTGCAAACTCTTTCACATTTTACAATAGTCAGGTTGTACAGAAGCCTTGTAACCAATGGAGTGAACAATGTCTCCAATTTTTTCTTAACCTTAGGATCTAGATCTACATATGGAGAGGGACTCATAAGTCTTTCAGTTAATTATGAACAGATTTCTGGACCTGGAGGCAGGATGACCTCAGTTCAATCCTGTTTCAGATTCTTTTTTTTTCTTTTTGAATTATTTTACTTATTTTCTTGTTTACATCATTCCTTTCCACAAGATTTTGAGTTAACACATTTTCTCCCCGTCTTTCCCCTACCCACAACCCCAAAACAGCCATCCCACTATAAAGCCCCTACTCCAATCTGCTCTCTCCTCTATCCTCTTCCATCACCCCTCTAACTTTCTGGTACAGCAGGATGAATCTCCCTACCCCAGTGACTGTATATCTTAATTCTCAGTTGCAAGTAGTCAATAACAAAAATTATTATTGTTATATATATATATATATATATATATATATATGTATATATATATGTATATATATATATTTAACGTTTGTTAATAGAACTTTAAATTCTAGATTATTTTGTTTCCTCCTTCATCATTCACTGCACCGGAAGGACAGGCAATTCAATACAGGCTGTGCATGTGTAGTTATGCAGAACATCTCCACAGTGGACATATTGTGAGAGACTGATTATATGTCCCTCCTTCCTATCCTCCCCACCCCCGTTCTATTCTGTACCCTGTCCCTTAACTGAAGTGTGTACTTCCAGCAACCATCCCCCCCACATTGCCCTCCCCTCTGTCATCCCACCTCTCATCCCCATCCCCCCTACTCTCCTGTGTGGCAAGCTACAAAGTTTAGAGTTTGTGTCATTCTTTCCCTAAGACAAATTCAATGAGAGTAAGGTTGACCCTTTACCTTTTGCCTTCCTCTTCTTCCCCTCCATTATAAGTTACCCCTTGCCTCTTCTATATGGCATGATTAACCCCATTCTGTGTCTCCCTGTCTCCTCTCATTCTAATATTCTCCCACCTCAGAATTTCACCTTTTCAAGTATCATCCCTTCATATTCAATTGATCCTGTGCCCTCTATGTACACATAATATACACATTCTCAGATATGTATTCATACACATATATACCCTCCTATATAGACATATCTGTAGGTATACATACATACATATATATATATATATATATATATATATATATATATATATATATACACACACACACACACACATTTGTATTCCCTTCACCTCTCCTCATACTGATAAAAGTTTCATAAGTTGCTATTATCATTTTTCCATATTGGCAGGTAAATACTTCAAATTTGAAAAGTTCCTTATGATTTCTTTTCCACGTTTACCTTCTCATGCTTTTTGTGTTTGAATGTCAAATTTTCTGTTCAGCTCTGGTTTTTTCAGCAAGAATGCTTGAAAGTCCTCCACCTCACTGAATGACCATATTTCCCCCTATAACTTTATATTCAATTTTGGTGGGTAGTTGATTCTTGGTTTTAATCCTAGCTCCCTTGATCACCAGAATATCATATTCAAGGCCCTTCGATCCCTCAGTGTAGAAGCTGCCAGATCCTGGGTTATCCTAAATGTGTTTCCACAGTATCCAAATTGCTTCCTCTTTGCAGCCTGTAATATCTTCTCCTTGATCTGGTGACTCCAGAACCTGGCTATAACATTTCTAGGAGTTTTCTTTTGGGGATCTTTTTCAAGAGGTGACCAGTGAATTTTTTCAAGTTCTATTTTGCCCTCTGATTCTAAAATGTCAGGGCAATTTCCCTTGAGAATTTCTTGAAGGATGCTTTCTAAGTTCTTTTTTTGATCATGTCTTTCAGGTAATCCAATAATTTTAAAATTATCTCTTCTGGATATGTTTTCCAGGTGAGTGGTATTTTCAAGGAGATATTTCACATTGCCTTCTATTTTTTTCATTTGTTTGGAGCTCTTTAATAGTATCTTGATTTCTCATAAAGTCATTTACTTCCATTGGCTCCACTCTAGTTCTGAATAAATTATTCTCTACAGAATGCTTTTAAGATTATTTTTCCATCTGGCAAATTCAACTTTTTAAGGCATTCGTCTCATTAACTTTTTGGGCCTCTTTTGCCATTTGAGTTAATCTATAGCTTAAAAAGAACTTTGAAAACCAAATAAGAGAAGTAGAGGAAAAATTGGGACAAGAAATGAGAATGATGCAAGAAAATCATGAAAAGAAAGTCAACAAACGTGACTGAAGAAAATAACACCTTAAAAAACAGATTAGCTCAAATGGCAAAAGAGGCATTTGAAAAGTGCTTTGCAAAGCTGAAGTAATATATAAATTCTAGCTCTTATATTTTGTGACTCCCAAAATTACAGAAAAAGTTGGATATTAACCTAAGTCCTCTAATTCCAAATTTCTGCTTTCCCTACCATGACACCCTATATGTCTTGTTGGCTTAGATATCAGTAACATATGAATCTGGCAATTTCCTGATGAACTTTGTTCTTGATTCAACAACATGTTCTATTCAAAGAATAAGTTAAACATAAGGTATTTTTAAAACATAATGATATGCAGAGAGTTAAAATGAAATATCTAAATAAAATAAATTATGTTCTAGATGATTACCAAAAAAGCAGGAGTTACAATCATCATTTCAGACAAAGCAACAGCAAAAATAGATAATATTGTGATATGGAAAAAATGAGAAATTATGCCAAACTTACAGGCACCAAATATAATGAAGTATAATTGATAAATATATATGTACCAAATGATGTAGATGCTAAATATTTAAAGGAAAGGGTAAATTATTATTAAAATCCTTGATACTAAGACAATGATTGCATGTGACTTGAACATTCCTTTTCAAAGACTGACTCATTTAATGAAAATTTTAAAAGAAAGAAATTGATGAAAAAAAATTTTTATACCCTGAGTAACTTCTTAATGGCAAAATCAAAGATTTTTTTTTCTGCATTGTATCACTTCTTTACAAAAATTTGTCTAAGACATGGCATGGTTTTGCCTTCTTATCCAGTATTTTAATTTCTTTTTCATTTTATTGGCAAGTTTAGTTCATTCAGTAAATCAATTAATAAGCATTTATTTAAGGTCACAATAAGAAGATATCCCCATGCCTCTAAATAGGTTTTTGAGAAAATTACCAACAAAATGGAGGCTGAGATTAAAGCTGTCAATAGGAGAGGGGCGGCTAGGTGGTGCAGTGAATAGAGCACCGGTCCTGGAGTCAGGAGTACCTGAGTTCAAATCCGGTCTCAGACACTTAACACAAAAAACTAGCCATGTGACCTTGGGCAAGTCACTTAACCCCAACTGCCCTTCAAAAAGCAAAAAAAAAAAAAAGCTGTCAACAGGGATTCCTTTTCAAATTTCAAATTGTGAAATTAATCAGATCAATATCAATGCCCATCAAAATGATGTTTCTGATCATTACCTGGTTCAGAGGACACTGAGTATAAGGATTGTGAAGTCTTTAGAAGCATTTTACAATCAACTGCAAATGGACATTCAAGTGCACTAACTGGTTATCATTTTTAGAGAGATGTTTAACATCATTATTTCATTAAGATTTGGAGAATGATTTGGAAATACTTGAGGAGTTACCTGAGTATCTGAACCAATAAGATTCACAATCACTCCAGCCACCTAAAATGTTTGTTCTCCATGACTACCACACAAGCATGACCTCTAATAGCTTCTGCCCAAGACTGCATGACATCTAGCTCTTTAAGAGTTCTTATAATCTTGCTATTCTTATTCCTTGTTCATTGGATTGTCAAATAGCAGGGCTATTTTCTTCTCTTCTGCAAAATTCCTTAGATAACATAAGACTGAAGTTTTTTTTCTTTCTTTAACCCTGGAAAAAGGGAACGGGTCAACCTTATTATCTTTGAATTTGGCTTAGGGAAGGAATGACATGCGCTCTAAATTGGGTATCTTGCCCTAGAGGAGAGTAGGGAGGATGGGGATGAGAGGGGGGATGATGTAGGTTGGGTGGGGAGAGTTGTTAGAAGCACACACTTCTGTTAAGGGACTGGGATAAAGTAGAGAATAGAACAAGAGGGGGGCAGGATAGGAAAGAGGGAAACATAGTCAGTCTTTCACAATATGTCCATTGTGGAAGTGTTCTACAAAACTACACATGTATGGCTAGTATTGAATTGCTTGTGTTTCCAGTGGGGGTGGGTGATGAGGGAGGTAGGGAAAGAATTTAGAATTTAAACTTCTAAAATCAAATGTTAATATGTATATATATACATATATAATTATTATTATTATATACCTGTAACTGGGAATTAAGATATACAGACACTGAGGTAAGGAGATCAATCTTGCCCTACTGGAAAGTCAGAGGGGTGATGGGGGAGGATATAGGAAAGAGCAGAAGGGGAAGGGGTAAACATAAGATCACTGTTTTGGGGTAGAGTGTAGGGGAAAGTTGGGGAGAAAATTTGTGAATCACAATCTCATGGAAACGAATGATGTAAACTAAAAATAAACAAAATTGATGTTTTTTTTGAAAAAAGAAATAAATAATCAGGGCCTCCACGTGCTACTGATATCCAAGTAATGTCAGGAGGTCTGGAGAAGTATGTTGGGCATATTAATTGACTCCCTTTGAAGAATTTAAAGGAAGAAGTGTATAGAAAGCCATATTTGGGTTATGATATTCCTTGTTTGAGGAAGAGTTCACAATACTAATACTACTAATTTGTTAAATTTTCAAAAAGTCATTATGTAATAAAAGGCAAAATATCATGCTTTTAAAACTATATTAAGAATATTCATTTTATTCATAGTATATAAACAAATTCATATATATATGCACATATATCCATATATACACATGTATACATATATGCTTTAAATCTCTGTTGAAGACTGGTTTGTGGTTATGGAGATTACCAATAGCAAACAAAACCACCAGATTTCAATATAATTTTAAGTAACCAGTGATTCTGAGTTTTGCTTGTTACTATGCCAACCATACTGCAGAAAGGCATAAGGCCAGACACAGTGAAATAACCAATGACTTCTTTAAATATTTAAATGCCTAATTTAGGTGAACCTGACAGTATTAACATCTCTCTATGTGGCTTCATCATTAGCAAAATTATATGATTAAAAAGAAAACTCATGTTTTATATGAAAGGAAAACAACTTTCCCTTTATTCAAGAAGTAAAGAAAGTGGAGAGAGAGGGGGGAGGGTGATGCTAGAAAGAACCCAATTAGAAAAAAAATGCATTTGGTACGCTTACTGGAAGTAGAAATTTTGGGGGATGTAGGGAAAAAAGTTTCTTCTTGCTATACTTATAGAAAATGAGTTTGAAAGAAAGTTTTTAATTCAATCAATTTTTAAATTTATATTCAGTTATTTTCAGAAATGCATAATGACACAGTAGATATGTGGTTGCTCTGGCTGGCCAGAAGACCCAAGTTCAAGACTACTCTCAGGCAGAATACCTACAGGATTCTGCACAGGTCTGTCACAGAACCTCTCAGTACCTCAGCAACTCTCTATGATCATAAGGGAAATTACCAAATTTCACACTGAGAGCTCAGTGATGAGCCTGTGAGCCTGAGCAACAAAACAAACTTATAGTTAATCAAGCATTAAGCATTAAATGAATTTTATTTAAATAATATTTTTGATGTTGTCGAATTCAGTCAATAAATAAATATTTCAAAAGGATCTTTAATACCTGCACACATATACAATCACACTCACATTCACAAAATTTAGGAATCTCTGACTTAGATTATGTGGACAAAAAAAACCCATTTCAACTTATGGTCAAATCTCTCGCAATGAACTTCCTTAATGTGAGGCTTATCTTTGAATAAAAAACTAATTCCTTTACTTTTCCCATATAAAAATACTTTCTTGGTTGATAAGATTTAGAGGCAAGTTTAATTCACTCATATAACTTCTAAGAATAGCAATCACCTTCAGATTCAAATGAGAACAAAGCAAAGGGTTTTGTGAAAAAATAGATGTTAAAAGCTTCATACTGTCATTTATGGATTTCTAGGGGCAAAAAGAAAGGTGACAAAGGAGAAAAACACTCAGCTAAGGAGCTCTGCCCATAGAGAATACTACCTTCTCTGAAGTGGGCATGCCATGCTGAGCACTCCTTTGTCAATGTCTCCCTGTAACACAATTACAAAGTTCTTGAGAGAGACCTTGAGAGTGTGTTGTATTGCTTCTTCTGACCATCATGTGAATGTTTGCCCATGTGAATTCTCCATAAAATAGTTTTTTTTTTGCAAGCATACATTTTGCATTCAAACAACATGGCCAACCCATCAGAACTGCACTTTCTAAAGTAAAGTTTAAAAACTTGGCACTTTAGTTCAAGTAAGGACTCCAGCGTCTGGTACCTTATCCTGCCAGGTGATCTTCAGAATCTTCCTAAGACAATTCAAATAGTTAACATGACAGAAAAGGAACATGTCTAATGTTGGAGGGGATTGGGGGTGTGTGGGGAGAGCTGAGACATTAATGCACTGTGGGCGAAACTGTGATGTAATTCAACCATTCTGAAGAACAATTTGGAATCATTCCAAAGAGCTATCAAATTGTCAATACCCTTTGAACCAGCAACCCTACTCCAAAAGAGGTCACAAAGAATAACACACAACTAAAAATCACTAAAAACAATGCACTTTTGATGGAGTTGTAGAATGGTCCAACTGTATTGTTGAGCAATTAGCAACAATATCCAAAGGACACAGCAATACCACTACTAGGATGCTATCCCGAAGAGAACAAAGAAAAGGGAAAAGGACCTATTTGTATAAAATAATATTTATAGCAATCCATTTTGTGGTGTCCAGAACTGGAAATTGGGGAGATGCCCATCAATTGGGGAATTACTGAAGAACATTGTGATATATGATTGTAATGGAATAAACTCGTGCTACAAGACATGAGGAGCTGGATGGATTCAGAAAAACCTGCGTAGTCATCTGTGACTTCAGGAAAAGTGAAGGAGTAGAACCAGGAGAATATTGTAGACAGTAACAACACTAATGTAAAGATGATCAACTGTGAAAGATTTAGCTAATCTGATCAAGACAATGACCAAGACAATCCCAAAGAATCCCTCAAAAAAGCTATCCTCCTCCAGAGAGATATTTGATGAATTCCAATGAAGATTGAAGCAGACTTTTTCACTTTTTCTATCTTTATTGGTTTATTTTGTTTGTGTTTTCCTTCACAAAGCTGCTAATCTGGAATGTTTTGTAGCATTCTGCATGTGTAATCTAGATCAAATTTCTTGCCTAAAGGAGATAGATTATTAGAAACTAAAAATTAATATATACAAATATATATTTCAAATAAAATTGGGAAATATTTAACGAAATAAAAAATTAAAAATAACATCAATGATATAACTAATGGTTTTAATGATGAGTCAATTAATATAATGTTTAAATTAAACAGTATAAATTAAATTTTAAAATATATTTAATTCAGATGTGGGGTGATTGAAATTATCGTAAAAGTTTGCTAGATCAGTCATTCTTTCAACCCCCAAAGTCATCATATGCCATCTCTGCAAATCAATTATAGTAAATTGACCAAAGCATGATGTCCCATCAAATTCTTCCTCATTTTCAGATCTACGACTGCTACATTTTTTCTCTTCATTTCCTTTCACTACCTCCAAATTTCACCTAATTTCAGATCATTACAAATGGAATTCATTTAGCCACATTTTTTTCATAGTCCACTAGAGATTTCATGTGTAGTGTCAACAAGACTAATATTTCTGATGAGTAGTGCTTACTTTTGAGAAAAGCAATTAAAGGCTTATCCCTTGTGATATTATGCTAACATAACTAGAGTAGAATAAAGAAATTAAAAAATAACAGTCTCTAGAGATTTGTGATATTACACAGTATATAAATGCATGATGCTTTTCTTTGTTGCCCTGGGAAAGCAACTGATCAGTGGGCAGTTTGTTTTTTTAAATAACTTTTTGTGTTTATTTTTAGTTTACATCATTCATTTCCACAAGATTTTGAGTTATAAATTTTGACCCTACCCACCACTCCAAATGATCCCACTGAATACACAATCCCCCAATCTGCTGTCTCCTAAATCATCCCCCAACCCTCCTCTGACTATCTGTTTGGGCAAGGTGTATCTCCATACCCCAGTGCCTATATATCTTATTTCCCAGTTGCATGTAAATAATATTAATAATATTAATAATATTTTTTTAAAACATTTGATTTTAAAACTTTAAATTCTAGATTCTTTCCCTTCCACTATCATCTCCCACACTTACTGGGAAGATAAGCAATTTAGTATAGGTTATACATATGTAGTTACACAAAATATTTCAATAGTGGATATATTGTGAGTGACTATATTTCCCTCCATCCTATCCCCCTGACTTGTTCTATTCTCTACTTTGTCCCTGTCCCTTTACAAAAATGGTTGCTTCTAACTACCTTTCCCCTGGACCTGCCATCCTCTTCATCATCCCAACTCTCATCCCCTTCCACCCTACTCTCCTGTAAGCCATGATACCCAACTCAGAGTGCATGTCATTCCCTCCCTAAGCCAAATTCACTGAGAGTAAGTTTGAACCATTCTCTTTTGCCTTCCTGTCCTTCCTTTCCATTGTAACTGTTTTATCCCTTCGCTCTTCTACATAAGAAAATTAACCCCATTCTGTCTCTGCCCATCTCCTCTCATTATATTCCTCTCTCATCTCTCAATTTTGACTTTTAAATATCATCCCTTCCTATTCAATTGAGCTTGTGACCTCTATGTATACCTATACACATATATACACACAATCATGTGTACTCATAAGCAACTAAACCTTCCCATATAGACATATATATGTATATATGTATATGTACATACATATATATTTATATTCCCTTCAACTAACCTCATACTGAGAAAAATTTCACAAGTTACAATAATTGTTTTTCAATATAAGCATGCAAAAAGTTCAACTTTGATAAGTTCAACTTTGATAAATTCTTTTGATTTCTTTTCCCTCTTTACCTTCTCATGATTCTTCCATTTGAATGTCAAATTTTCTATTCAGTTTTTATTTTCATCAAGAATGCTTGAAAGTCCCACACCTCAATGAATGACGATATTTTCCCCTGATACATTATACTCAGTTTTTCTGGGTAGGTGATTCTTGGTTTTAGTCCTAGCTCCTTTAATCTCCAGCATATCATATTCTCAGCCTTTTGATCCCTTAATGTAGAAGCTGCTAGATCCTGTGTTATACTGATTGTGTTTCAACAGTATTCAAATTCTTTCTTCTTGGCTGCTTGTAATATGTTCTCCTGGGTCTGAAAACTCTGGAACCTGGCTATAATATTCTTAGGAGTTATCTTTGGGGGAGTTTTTTCAAGAGGTGATCAGTGAATTATATCCATTTCTATTTTGCCTTCTGGTTCCAAAATAGCAGGGCAATTTTCTTTGAGACTTTCTTGAAGGATGATTTCTAGGTTGTTTTTTTTTACCTTGGCTTTCAGGTAATTCAATAATTTTTAAATTATTTCTCCTGGGTCTTTTTTCTAGGTGAGGAGTTTTTCCAATGAGTTATTTTACATTGCCTTCTATTTTTTTTAATTTTTTTTGGATCTGTTTAGTAGTATCTTGATTTCTAATAAAGCCATTAACTTCCATTTCCTCCAATCTAATTCTTAAAGAATTATTCTCTTTAGTGAGCTTTTGAAATTGTTTTTGCATCTGGCAAATTCAGCTTTTTGAGGCTTTCTCCTCATTGGCTTTTGGGGCCTCTTCTGTCATTTGAGTTAGTCTATTGTTAAGGAGTTATTTTCTTTAGTCAGATTGTTGACTTCCTTTTCATGATTTTCTCCCATCATTCTTATTTCTCTCCCCAATTTTTCCTCCACTTCCCTTGCTTAATTTTCTTTTTTTTATTATACACTTTTTATTATTAATTTTTAAATTTGTTTTCTTGTTTAAATGATTAATTTTCATGAGATTTTTGAATTACAAATTTTCTCCCAGTCTTTCCACTAACCCAACTCCAAAACAGCAATCCCACTGTAAATCCCCTCACCTGATCTGCTCTCTTACTTTCTGGTAGGGTAGGGAGTGTCTCACTACCCCAGCCCCTGTATATCTTAATTCCTACTTGCAGATATTGGAGAGCTTTAAATTCTAGATTCTTTCAATTCCTCCCTTGTCACCCACCCCCACTGGAAGGACAAGCAATTCAGTACAGGCTGTGGATGTGTGATTATACAGGACATCTTCATAGTGGACATATTGTGACAGTGATCATATGTCCCTCCTTCCTATCCCTCCTACCCCCTTGTTCTGTTCTATACCCTGTCCCTGTCCCTTTCCTGAAGTGTGTGCTTCCAGCATTCCTTTCCCAGACCCTGCCATCCCCTCCATCATCCCCCCTCTCATCCCCATGCCCCCTACTCTCCTGTGTGGCATGATGCCCAGTTTAACGTTTATGACATTTCTCCCCTATGCCAAATTCAATGAGAGAAATTGAGAGTGAAATTATAACAGTTATCCTTTGCCTCTTCTATATGAGATAATTAACCCCATTTTGTCTCTCCCTGTCTCCTCTCATTCTAGTCTTCTCCAACCTCAGAATTTTGCCTTTTAAAGTATCATCCCTTCATATTCAATTCATCCTATACCTTGTATATTCACATATATGCTCATGCTCAGATATGTATTCATATGCTTGTATAACCTCCTATTTAGACATACATGTAAGTATACTTATATATACATTTGTATAACCCTCCCCTATCCTCATACTCAGAAGAGTTTCAAAGTTACTATTATCGTTTTTCAATATTGGTATGTAAATAAATCAAATTTGATAAGTTCTTTATGATTTCTTTCCCATGTTTACCTTCTCCTGCTTCTTGTGTTTGACTGTCAAATTTTCTGTTCAGTTCTGTTTTTTTTCAGCAAGAATGCATGAAAGCCCTCCACCTCATTGAATGACCATATTTTCCCCTGAAATAATATGCTCAATTTTGCTGGGTAGTTAGTTCTTGGTTTTAATCCCAGCTCCCTTAATCTTCGAAATATCGTATTTCAGGCCCTTTGATCCCTCAGTGTAGAAGCTGCCAGATCCTGGGTTATCCTGATAGTGCTTCCACAGTATTCAAATGGTTTTCTCTTGGAAGCCTGTAATATTTTCTCCTTTAACTGGGTGTTCTGGAACCTGGCAATAACATTTCTAGTTTTCTTTTGGGGATTTTTTGAAGAGGTGATCAGTGAATTCTT
>JAQQSW010013857.1:0-12226 GCA_028646575.1 Pseudocheirus occidentalis
GGGCTTTACAGTGGGATTGCTGTTATGGGGTTGGGGCAGGAGCAAGATGGGGAGAAAATGTGTAATTCAAAAAATGTAATGAAAATGAATAATGTAAACAAGAAAACAAATAAAAACTAAATTTAAAAAAAATTTAAAAAAATTAAAAAAAAGAAAGAGGTTAAGTGACTTGCCCAGAGTCACACAGGTTGTGAGTGCCTGAAACCAGATTTGAACTGTCTTCTTAACTCTGGGCCCAATGCTCTGTCCACTGAGCCGTCTAGCTGCCTCTGTGATGGAATATAGTAGCCACTTAATAAATGCTTACTGACTGACCACCTATCTGAAAAAAAAAATGAAAATTCCCAAATGATCAGCAAATCATCAGCCATTTATTGAATGTTAACTATATACCAGATATTGCACTAAGTACTGAGGGTACAAAGAGAAGCAAAAACATAGTCCCTTTTATCAAAGAATTTAAATTTTATTGGGAAGACAACATGCAGACATAGGTAAACTATTAACTACCCTTACTGTACAATCTGGTAACACTGATATCTTTTCAGATCCTTGTATAAGCTGCTCCATTTCTCAACTTTATGTATTTTCATTGGATTTCCCCATGCCTCAAATTCTGTCCCTCCTCATCTCGTCCTCCTGAATCCAATGGTTTTCTTTAAGTCTTAGCTAAAATTCCATGTTATGAAAGATGTCTTTCCTGATCTCCTTAATTAAAATAGATTTCCTCTGAAATTATTTCCATTTTTTCTTATTACATTCTGTTTGGATACAGTCGTCTTCAAGTTATCTCTTCCATCAGACTGGGATCTGCAAAGAATTTTTTTTGCATTTCTTTGTGCTTACTTATTGAGGTTCTTGGCATATAATCAGCACTTAATAAAAGTCTGTTTAGTTTTCTTGAGATATATACTATATACATGCAGAGTATAGTAGGAGGGAATTTAGAAGGGAAGGTACTAGAAACTTGGGGGACCAGGAAATGCCTTCCAAATATGATAATGTTTGAAAAGAGTTTTCAAGTAGTAGTATAAGCTGCCTCAGGACATTGTGAGTTCTCCCTTTTGAGGACTTCAGGTCGAAGGTGAGTATCAGTGTAATATAGGATAATGTAACTTATGGAAACAAAGAATTTTGGAACTCACCCAGGTCTACTTATTCGTTTAATGGATCAGAACAACCTTCAGATATTTGAAGGGCTGTCAGTGGAATATACGGATCTAATGATGGACAGCATATCTGTTGTCTGAGGACTAGCCTAGTTAATTTTAGAAAGCTTCATGCTCATTGCCAAGTTGGCTTCAGGGTATGAATTTTTTAGCCATAGCAACTATCTTTGACCATCTACTGTGTCATAAAGGCATTCTAATCTATGTTAATAAGAAAGTACCCACACTGCTTGAATTATAGATCCATGAAATATTAATTATGCCAGGTGAAAGAAGAAATAGGCTGAGCCTATCTTGTCTCTGGGGTCGTAACCAGGAGTTGTAGTAGTAATATAGTATGGTGAAAACATGAATGACTTTGGGGTTGGAGGATAAGGCTCAAAAAACAACCTTTAACACCTTTATGTGACCTAAGGTGACTTAATTAATCTCTCTGATCCTCAGTTTGTTAATCTTTAAAATGAGGGCATTTGACTCTAAGATTCAAAACAGCTATGAGTCTATGATTCCTATAAATAACCAGGAGACTGATGTTAGCACAGCATAAGGAAGAGCTTCCTTATAATTTCATGTGTAAATGGGTTACTATTATAAGTAGTGTGTTCACCACCAAGAGTAGTCTCCAGTTGGATATATCCATATCTATCCATCTCCATCTCCATCTCCATCTCCATCTCCATCTCCATCCCCATCCGTCTGTTCGTCTGTCTGTCTGTATATCTGTCTATCTATAATCCATTTAATCACTTAATATTACTGGTGTAGTAGAGATTCTTTCTCACACTAGTTGACCTCTGAACCTTCTAAATTACAACATTCTATGATCTACTGATCATGAATGGATAGAGGTTTGAGTCATTAAGGATACATGATTTAGAGCTCTAATTATTAGAAAATAGGGAGGTCTAAAATAGGGACCAGGTGGGACAAATTAAGAAGAGAAGTAGAAATATTATGATAAAATTGAGTAAATTCCAGAGAAAATCAGTAGGATTAAAACATCATCAACAACAACAGGATGTTAAAGGAACAGAGAACCTCAACAGCTCCCTAGGACAAGTGAGACGTAAAAATAATCCCGAATACAACACACATAGCAGTCATCCATGGCCTCTAGGCAAAGAAGTCTTGACTTAGACACCTCTACAGAGGGTAAACCCCAATGTCACCAAAGGTATTTCATTCCACTTCAGGATAGCTATTAAAATTGTATGTGTGTATGTATGTATGTATGTATGTATGTATGTATGTATGCATGCATGCATGTAGATGTGTTTTCTATTTCCAGCCTAAATTTCTTTCTTTGCAACTTCTAGTCATTTTACTAAGCTCTGACCCAAGAGTAATTACAACAAACAAGTTTACCTTAAATTATCTTTAAATTGCCAAGTCTAATGGTTTTCTTAATCCTCATCTTTCTTTAATTCTTTGTAGCCTTTGACACTGTTAATTATTCTCTTCTCTTTGGTACTCTATCCTCTGTAGGTTGACAGATCACCACTCCTGGTTCTCTTCTTACCAATGTGACCACAACTCTCTTTTCTTTGCAATATCTTCATCCAGGTCATTCTTGTTAACTATAGACTTCACTCAGATCTCTGTATTGGATCCTCTTTTCTCCTTCTATAATATTTCATTGGGTGATCTTATTAGTTCTTTTGGATTCAATGGTCATCTCTATTCAAATTCTTCTCAAATCCACTTACCCTTTCCTAACCTTCCTGCTGTCCTCCAGTCTCATCATGCCCATGATGCCTAAAATTGTTTGCCCTGTAGTAAACTTTAAAAAAATAATTATTGTAATAAACAATTCCATAATGTAGTAGAATTAAAAATATGAAACTGTGAAATTAGTATGTACAACTTGCTATTATTTTTAAATATATAATAAAGTTACATGACATTCATTTTTTCCTCTCCCTCTGCCCTAGAAACGGCTACCATTTGACACAGTTATGTATGTGTATGTATATGTGTGTATGTATATACACACTATATATGGACATACAAACATATATGTGTATAATTCTACACATACTTATGTTAATCATTTCTTTACATGCAGATAGTAGTGTCTTTTTTCATACATACTTTGTAGTTAATTTGGGTATTTATAATAATCAAAATGACTTAGTCACTTGAAGTTGTTTTTAAACAGAATTGCTCTTATGATACACAACATTCTCTTGCTTCTGCTCATTTTGCTCTTTATTATTTCATGCAAGTATACCCATATTTTTCTGTTATTGAGCTCATCATTTCTTATAGCACAATAGCGTTCCATAACAAACATATTATACCACATTTTTCCAGCTATTCCCCAATTGATGGTCATCTTGCAGTTTCCATTTCTTTTCCACCACAAAAATAGCTGCTATAACTATTTTGGAATACATAGGTAAATTTAAATTAAATATTTCCAAAACTGAACTCATCTTTTCTCATACAACCTGCCACATTATAAACTTCTTTGGTACTCTTAGGGGTACCACCACCATCCCATTCCTCAAGGCTTTCAATCCAGGTGTCATCCTCAACTTCTCATTGTCTTCTATTTCTTCTCTATAACCAATTTATACCAAGGGCATATAGATTTCAACTTTGTAATATCTCTCAAATACTTATCTTCTCTCTTCTGGTACAATAACTGTGTTGATGCAGGCCCTCATCTTTTCATACCAAAACTATTGCAGTACCCTGATAGAAGGCCTACCTGCCAAAAGTTTCTCTGCATTCCAGTGTATCATCTATTGAGTTATCAAATTATCTTTTTTCTAAAGCAGAGGTCCAACCAAATCACCTTCCTACCAGTTAAATTCGAGTAGCCCAGTTTCACTTCTAGTATCAAATATAAAATCCTCTGCTTGCCTTTTAAAGTCCTTAATATCTTACATAACCCCCCATCTTTCCAGTCTAAGTATAACTCAGACACACACACACACACATACACATACATGCAAACACATGCATACACACACACAGCACCAGAATGCACGCCAGCATATCCTTTAATCCAGTCACATGGACTTATTTACTGTTGCCTCTCAAAAGGCACTCCATCTACCAATTCTGTCTCCTATGTGTGGAATTGTCTCTGTTCTTACATCATTCTCCTCATTTCCCTAGATTTCTTCAAATTTCAATGTAAATACCACCGTCTACAGAAAAGTTTCCCCAATCTCTCTTAATTCTAGTACCTTTCAACTATTGATTATTTCCCATTTATCCTATATGTTTCTTGTTTCTACATAGTTATTTACAAACTGTCTCCTTTACCAGATGGTCAGTTCATAGAATAGGAACTAGCTATTTCTTATTTTTTTAATCACTATGTCTTAGAGTATTTCCTGGTCACACATAAGGTATTTAATAAATATTTATTGGCTGATCAGTCTTCTAAATTGTATCTTTCCAAGTATTTCAAAATATCCATCATATTACCCTAGAGCTTTCTTTCCTCCAGGTTAAACATCATGAGGTCCCAGTGGTAAAAGAGTTAGAGAACTTTATTTGGAGTCTAGAGGACCTCATTTCCAATCTTGTCTCTGACACTTATTAGCTGATTGATCCTCACCAAATCACTTAATTTCTCTAAGCCTACACACACACACACACACACACACACACACACACACATTTATGTACGTATATATGCATGTTTGTGGAGACAGAGATAGAGAGACAGAGACAGAGACAGAGACAAAGACAGAGACAGAGAGAGAAAGATAGGCAGAGAAAAGTAAGCAGCTTTCTAGGACAAGCCAAATGGTAAAACAGGGATTATGAGAGAACCTACTTTGCAAAAATATTAGAGAACAAAATTAAATAACCTATATAGTTTACTATATAAGTTTTAAAGTGTTATATAGCTATCATCATTATTATTATTAACGTGAATATCATTGTAATGGACTCAATTCTCTTTTCCATTCCTGTTGCCATCCTCTCTTTTTTCTTCAGTTTTTTATTATTTTCTTCTTTAATGTGTGGTACTAAGAATTTGATGAACAAGTTGAGGTATATTATTGTGATGGAATACTACTGTACTATAAGAAATAAGGAGCTCGATGATTTTTAAAAATATGGAAATACACAAAATATTGAAGAGTAAAATAAGGAGAAGTAAACTAATATTGTATAGAGTATTGTTTTAGTAACAATTTTAAGCAAATACGTTATTTTGACTATTAGAAATATCTAAGTTGGGGTGGCTAGATGGTGCAGAAGTCAGGAGGTGCTGAGTTCAAATCCAGCCTCGGACACTTAACCAAAAGAAAAACTAGCCATGTGACCTTGGGCAAGTCACTTAACCCTAACTGCCCTCCAAAAAAAAATAAAAAAATAAAAAAAGAGAAATATCTAAGTTAACTATAAAGAACATATGAAGAAAAACATTATCTGCATCTGGAGAAGAAACCGATAAATGGAAATATGACTGAAATAATTCTACAGAAGAACATACATGTATGTATGTCTAAATATTTATGTGTGTATAACTGTATACAATACATGTATATGTACATGCACATGAACACACACATGTGTGTATATCTATATGTCCATATCTATATTATATCTATCTATATATCTACATCTATCTATTTATCATCTATCTATCTATCTTTCTTTCTATCTATCTATCTATCTATCTATCTATCTATCCATATTGTAATGGTACCCATCTCTAGGACAGGTGGTGAGAGAGAGATAAGAAAAAATTTTACATGATCATTTTATTGATTATTTGACAGACATATTGAATTGTTCACAGTATCTTTGTAGTTTCATGTGCAATAATGTACTATGTTATAGAAATGATTGCTTTATCCCATAAACTAAAAAAAAATAAAGTACCTAGAATTGACTGCATATTATAAATGTGGTCTGACTAGGAGAGAGTAATCAGACAAAATGTAGACTATTTTAAAATCTATTTTCTTTATGAAGTCCAATATTCTCTTAGAATTCTTGGCTGCCATATAGCACTGTTGAATCATATCATTTGAAAACCATTAAGGCACCCAAATCTCCCTATCTCTTGCAACGCTCCTACCAAACACCATCTTGTAACCATGATTTCAGTATCTTGAAAGATGTTGAGTTGAAAATTCAGGAAGAAAAGGTTCAGTACTAGTTGAAAACCAGATGATGATGTTGGAATAGTTTATCATACTCTCTGTACTATGGGTTAATTAATTTTATCATGCATGACCTGTCCCCACTTCCAAGACCTGTCAAATTCTATAAACTAAATAATCCTTATGGCTGCTGCTACCATGGAGTCTTCCACTACCATATCTAGTGTGAACTCAACCTAAGAGCTGGTACTCTTACCTTTCTTTAATTACCCCATAGTGTTACAAAAACAATCATCCAAGCACATCTGATTTAGCATGACAGGACAATGATTATTGTCATGATCATTTCTCCCTTCTTAAGACGTTGGTGACTACCAAATTTAGCACATCAATATAAATCCAGGGAACAAATTTGAATTTGGTGGTTCATTACCATTTTCATCTTCCCCTTCCCCTCCCTTGTCCTCCCCTATTTTCATATGAGCTCACATTTATATAACACCACAGTTATAATAACCATATGATGTAAGCATTACAAGATCATTCTCAATTATAGGTGAGAACACTGAAAATCAGAGCAATTACACGAATCCCCTTTTACATGGCACAGTTGGTTTCCAAGTCTTCTGACTTCAAGTTATTTGATTCTACTTTGTATAAGGACTTGCTTTCAATTGAATATAAGATGTATCCATCTCGATAATTTGGGACTAATAACCTCTTAGAGAAATAATCCCTTTTTACCAATATATCTTTGGAAATGTGGAAATGTTCTAGCTCACAGTACTAAATAACCTTAGAATGGACTTCAGGAGCCATACAGTCTAACTTCTCCCAGATACAGTAATCAAATTTATAACATCCCTGATAAAATGGTGTCTATGCAGACTGGTTAAAACAGTCCACAGATGGGAATTTAATTTGTTCCTAATAAAGCCAATTTACTTACAGAGATTCTTATTTTCTTTATTATGAGTTGATAGATATCTTTGTGCATCCCTTTTGTGATCACAAGCTATGCTCATAGTCTTCCTAGTTTGAACCTTAGACTTAAACAACAAGCCTGAGCCTGCTTCTACAAAATGCCAACATGGGTCTTCTAAGAACCTAATAAACTAACCAAGACACACCATACCCCCCAAACATATACATGCACTCACTCACACAATAAATTCCTGGAAATATAAGCTATAAAATAACATTTTATTTTTAACTTTTATTTTACCAAGGTCAATACAATACTGCACCAGAAGGGAAATCATGCACACCCATATTTTAATTATAATAATATATTATTAATAGCATCTATGGTGTGTGCTGCTTCCTCCAGCAATTAAAGAAATAATCTTTGCCAAGTGGGTTGAAATTTTTACTGACTCAAAGGTCCTCATATACCCAATACTAAATCATTTCTACTTGTTCTCAGTAAGTTTTGTAAATAGAATGGAATCACATCTAATCAATAAAAACTATACAAGGAATGTACTGCTAACGTTATAGATGGCTTAATCACAAACTGCCACTGTTACAAGTTATGTATATTATTTTGTACATGGAATAACAGAAACTAAGGCCCAGAGGGCTGAAATTATGTGTCCAAAGCATACAGCTAGTTATTTGATTGTAGAATGTAACTTTAGTCAGGGAATGGGCTCAGACCAAATTTCAGTGTTATTCAAACTAAGGACTTATTTATAGAATGAGAAAGATTAGGGCCTCAAAGACTAGGCTGCATACTAAAAGGGCTCCCAGTTACTGAAACATTAGACCTCAAATAGGGCTAAGTGCTTCAATCTTGAATTATTTCCTATCATCTTTGCATGTAAACACTGAGCCAGGACTTACTATTAAGTTCACTTAAGTCCCTTGGGACCCAAAACTCATACCTGAACCCTGGTACTTCTTTGCACATAACATTCAACCCGACTCTTCTCAGTTCATTATAGGATCCTATAACAGATATCATCAATTAACTGGTACTTCCATAGTGTTCCAGGGGTATACTGGAACCAGCTCATACCAACTTATGAGTCTTTCAATTTTCAATATAGCCATTTATAAGTAATTGACAAATGTTGCACGTCAGTACTTGATTTACTGTTTTGTAGATTACTTAGACTTAACAAAGTGATGGATGAAATATAAATAATGTGGATTTAACATAAAAGTAATTCATGGGCAGGTTCTTTTGAAAAAAAATGGATATCTTGGCCTACAGGAGAGTAAGGGGGAAGGGGATGGGGGGGGGAGGATGTAGGGGAGGGCAGTTTGTGGGGGAGGGTTGTTAGAAACACATTTCTTTAAAGGGACAGGGACAAAGTAGAGAACACAATGAGTGGGGAGCAGGATAAGAAGGAGGGAAATATAGTCAATCTTTCACAATATATTCATTGTGGAGATGTTCTAGGTAACTACACATGCATGGCCAGTATTGAATTGCTTGTCTTTCCAGTGGAGGTGGGTGATGAGGGAGGAAGAGAAAGTATCTAGAATTTAAATTTCTAAAATCAAATGCTATATGTATATATACACACATATGTATGTATATATAATATTATTATGATTTACATGCAACTGATATACAGAAACTTGGGTAGGGTGATCCATCTTGCCCTATGAGGAAGTCAGAGGGGGGACAATGGAGGGTATAGGAGAGAGCAGATTGAGGGAGGGGGTATAAAGTGGGATCACTGTTTTGAGGTGGTGGGTAGGGGAAAGATGAGGAGAAAATTTGTAACTCAAAATCTCATGGAAATGAATGATGTAAACTAAAAATAAACAAAAGGTTTTTTTAAAATTCTCATTAAATATTTGCCAGCAAACCCCTTTAACTAGGTAAAAATAATCAAATTCTTCATTCCCACTCCCCATATTTCTATAATGGTACAGAGTATTGGGCACAGACTTATCTTCTCCAAGCTAAATATTCACATTTACCAAAAGCAGTGACCCTGACACAAGATGATTACCAGAAAACTTGATGTCAACAGGTTAGGGCACTTCTCTGTGTGTGAGTGATTTGTTGATTATTTGGAGGGAAAGTTAAGACAAAATGTGATTGGCAAGTGCAGAACAAAAAAGGAATGTGAAGCTGTCAGAGATTTGGTATATATCACCATATTTACGTACCTAGACCAGAACACTCACAAACATCAGCATTGGTTTGATGAAAAAGATGGAGAAATTCAGAAGTTACTAAACGAAAAATGAGAACTCCACAGGATTTATTAGCAGTAAGAAGGCAGCATTTAACTCCATCAAAACTAAAAGAGAAAAATAAATAATGTACGAGCAAAGTTTAGAGTTTTTTAGGAATTTTTACTCAGTAAGACTACATATGGGGGGGGGGGGTGGACCCAAGATGGTGGCATAGAAGCAGCAACGTTTTACAGCTCCCACACACCCTTCTTAAATACCCATAAAATACAACTTTAAACAAATGTTAGGGCTCACAAAAACTCACAAAAGTACAGAAAACACATTTCTAGCTGAAGGCAGCTCTGCAGGTGGGGCTCATCATGGCCGGCTGGGGGCCTAGGTCAGCCCAGGCCAAAACCATGGCCTGACCCCAGGGTGGTCGGGAGGAGCAGCAGCTGGAGTCTACAGGAGAGCAGATTGGAAGCACCTGGGGCAGTTTCCACATTTACCAAGCCAGGAAAAATAAGTCTAAGGGAAAGGTCGGTGAAATTCAAGCTAAATTTTGGGGAAAAAAAGAAGCCTGGACAAACAGGCCCCAGGGCAAGGAAGCAGGCCAACATGGCTATTTGAGAGTTCCTGACCTGTAGACCACAGGGGGGCCAAAGTGATTGATAAAAGGCCAAGGACTCTGGCATTGAACAGCCTGGATCTGGATCGTGGTCTTGGGTGGTGGTCCTGGAGTGTGCTTTCAGTGAGCCAAAGCTGGTGGGGGCTGAAGCACCCTGCTAATAGTTCCAGCAGCTGTGAAAACCCCAGTGATTTGGGACAGAATTTCCCCCCCCCCAGGAAGCAGAGTTCCACAGAGCTAAAAAATGAAGCAATTAATTGACTGGCCAACATGAGGAAAAGGAAGCAAAGTAAGAACAGTACTCAAACTCTGGAATCTTTTTTGGGGACAAAAAGGATCAAAGCATGGAGTGGGGGGAAGACAACACAGTCAGAACTCCCACACCAAATGCTTCCAAGAAACATGAAGATTTCCTACCAGCCATAGATCAACATGAAAAGGACTTTGAAAACCAAATAAGAGAAATGAAGGAAAAATTGGGAATAGAAATAAGAATGATGCGAGAAATTCATGAAAAGAGAGTCAACAACCTGAATGAAGAAAATAACATCTTAAAGAACAAATTAACTCAAATTGCAAAAGAAACCCCCAAAGACAATGAGAAGAAGAAAGCCTTAAAAAGTCAAATTTGCCAAGTAGAAAATGAATCTCAAAAGCATTCTGAAGAGAATAATTCCTTCAAAATTAGAGTGGAGTAAATGGAAGCAAATGACCTTATGGGAAATCAAGATACTATTAAACAGATACAAACAAATGTAAAAATAGAAGGTAATGTGAAATATCTCCTTGAAAAAACCAACTGACCTGGAAAATAGATCCAGGAGAGACGATTTATAAATTATTGAACTATTTGAAAGTCATGATCAAAAAAAGAACTTAGAAAGCATCCTTCAAGAAATTCTCAAGGAAAATTGCCCTGATATTTAAGAATCATAAGGCAAAACAGAATGTGAAAGAATTCACCAAACACCTCTTGAAAAAGATCGGCAAAAGTAAAGTCCTAGAAATGTTATTGCCAGGTTCCAGAATCCCCACACCAAGGAGAAAATATTACAGGCTGCCAAGAGAAAGCAACTTGAATACTGTGGTAACACAACCTAGGATCTAGCAGCTTCTACACTGAGGGATCAAAGGCCCTGGAATATGATATTCTGGATATCAAGGGAACTAGGATTAAAACCAAGAATCACCTACACAGCAAAATTGAGTATAATGTTACAAGGGAAAATATGGTCATTCAGTGAGGTGGAGAACTTTCAAGCATTTGTAATGGTAATCAATTTGTCAGATATTTAGGTATAAGTAGATCAGATACTTAGGGCTAAGTAGCACCTAGTAACTTAGGGCTAAGTATAGAACTCTGTCCATTGGTGAAAAGATGTGAACTCCCCTGTTGACTTGGGAGAAGGCTACTGGCTGAGACACTCCCCTGCTGACTTGGGAGACAGCTATTGGCTGAGACACACCCCTGTTGACTTGGGAGAAGGCCAATGCATATAAGGAATAATTTAGAGTCAAGACAGATTTTGGATTTGGTTCCTCAGTGAAGCTGACTGAAGACATGAACAGGATGGGGCTTTGTTTGTTCATGACCTGGCTGATCCTTGAGTTCCAGGCAAGAGAAATCCTGAAGGGTTTGAGGTGTGCTGAACCCAGTGAACTTCAGTATGTGCTGGGGATTGCCATGAGGACTGGACAAGGACCTGGGAACTGTTCACCTCTGAGGACTGGACAAGAGCCTGGCAGCTTTCAACTCCTGGATCTAGGTGATTGTCTGGCAGATTCAGGAGGGAGCTGGGACCAGGGAAGAGGATCGAAGGAATCAGAGGGACCACCCAGAGTCAAAATGAAGAAAAAGTCTCAACTTGGATGAAACTGTTTGCTGAGGACAAGGACCTGGGAGCTGTTCATCACTGAGGACTGGACGAGAAGCTGTAAGCTTTCTGCTCCTCACCCTAGGTGATTGTTTGACAGACTCAGGAGGGAGGTGGGACCAGGGAAGAGGATCCAGGGAATCAGAGAGACTACCCAGAGTTAAAATGAAGAAAAGGCCTACCCTTGGACTAAACTGAGGTTTGTTGGAAATCAACAGGTGGAAGGTTTGTGTGGTTGTCTAAGAACTTTATTTGGAAACTAAAGTTCATGGTTGCCCCATGAGTGGAAGATCAGTATATTGTGAATTGTTGATTAAATCAACTCCCTCTTAGGGAAAT
>JAQQSW010013858.1:0-12226 GCA_028646575.1 Pseudocheirus occidentalis
TGGATCCAGGCCGCTCAATGCAAGAGCACTTGGCCCTGATCAATCAATTCAGCCCTGCTGCGGAGTCCACAGGCCAGGGGCTCTGAAGCAGCCTGGTGGGAGCTTCTGCTGGTTACAGCAGTTTCTGCCCTTCCCCCACTGCTTCCTTGCCCTGGGGGCAGATTGGCTGAACTGCTTTTCCTCCCTCAAATTTAACTTGAAAGCTTCACTCACTTTCACTGACCTTTAATCCTGGCTTATGCAAATTGCTCCAGGTGTTTTAGATTTTCTCTGAAGTAGACTCATGTTGTGGCTTGGGAGGCTTGGCTCCTCCAGGCCGCCCTGGAGCCTGGCCATATGGCGGTTTCAGGCTGGGCTGGTCTCAGCTCCCGGCCTGGGATGAGCCTCTCCAGCTAGCTGCCTTTCTCTAATCCCTATTTTTCACACCTTTCTTTAAACCCTATTTTTCACACCTTGGTAGATGTGGAGGTGCTGGAAGCTGTAGATCTTCTCTCTTGTAGACTGGCCATGACTTGGCTTGGCTCCTTCTTACTGCCCGGGGCATGGGCCGGCCTCAGCTCGAGTTCTGCCTTGATGATCCCCTGCTGCCAAGCTGCCTTCCACGAGAGATGTGTTTTCTGTATTTTTTGAGTTTGAGAGTCCTAGAATTTGTCTAGAGTCGTATTTTTATGGGTGTTTACTGTGGATGCATGGGAGCTGTGGGACGCTGCTGCTTCTATGCTGCCATCTTGGTTCCGCCCCCTGGCAAGTACATTTCAATAGCCCTTTGGTCACGGTTCCAAATTGCTCTCCAGAATGGTTGGATCAGTTTACAACTCTATCAATGGTACATTAGTGTCCCAAATTTTCTACTTCCTCTCCAACGTTTGTCATTTTCCTTTTCTATCATATTAGCCAATCTGAGGGGTATGAAGTGGTACTTCAGAGATATTTTAATTTGCATTTCTCTAATCAATAGTGATTTAGAGCATTTTTTTCATATGACTATAGATAGTTTTGATTTCTTCATCTAAAAACTTCCTGTTGTGATCCTTTGGCCATTTATTACTTGGGGATCTATTAAATTCTTTTTTTCTTTTTTTGGAGGGAAAGGAAGGGCAATTGGGGTTAAGTGACTTGCCAAAGGTCACATGGCTAGTTTTGTGTTAAGTGTCTGAGGTCAGATTTTAAATCAGGTCCTCCTGACTCCAAGGCTGGTGCTCTATTCATTGTGCCACCTAGCTGCCCCCATTAAATTCTTAAAGTGAGTTGCATTCATGAATACAGTTATGGGGGCAGTGTGACACACAAAAAGAGCAGTGTAGTGTCTTTTTCTAACATCAGAGGATCTAGATTAAAATCACATCTCTTATCTGTACTACTTTGTGAGTTTGGCAAGCCACTGGTCTCAGTTTCCTCATCTGTAAAATCAGGACTTGGACTAAATAGTGTCCATTAAAGGTCACAGGCAGCATTGAGCATGTGCGAGTAATGGAGGAGTGCTCCCCACCTATCAGGCTCATGTTGCTGAGGCACATGAGGAGGGGAAGACAGATGGTCTATATAAGGCAGAGGAGTACTTGGGAGCATGGGAGACGGTGCACAAGGAGGCACGGCACACAACAGGATAGAATAAAGAGACCTATGCAACTCCACCAAGGTGTGTCTGACTAGTCTGTCTGATCTGTGATATCTCAAAGAGTTGTAGAGACGACTAGGACTATCCCGAAGAGCCGTAGAAGCACTTGAGGTTGAGTGTGCACATAAGGTAGGTGACTTGGGGACCTCCAAGTCTGGCTGGCCCAGGTATGAACAACAACAAACTTTTACCTTTCCAGTCTTCTTATACCTTACTCTGCCTCATGAACTCTTCAATCCAATGATACTGGTCTCCTTATTGTTCCACAAACAAGAAACTCTGTTTTCTAAATTTGGGCATTTTCACTGACTGTTGTTCATTTCTTGAACATTCTCCCTCTACACCTATGCCTTCTGGCTTCTCTGGCTTCCTTCAAGTCCCAGCTAAAAATCCTACTTTTTACAAGAAGACTTTCCTGATGCCCCTAAATGCTAATTTCTTCTTTCCATGATTATCTCCAGTTTATTTTGCATGTACCTTGTTTGGACACAGTTGATTGCACAGTGTCTCTCATTTGACTGAGTTCCTCAAGAGCTGGGACTATTTTTCCTTTATTTATCTCCCTAGCACTTTTGCAGAATATCTGGCATATAGTTGGTGCTTAATGAATGCTTGTCGACTTCATTCTAGGCTCAATGGACTATATCTCCAATCCTGTATTATTCTGGGGGGACCTGAGGAGGCTTAAGCATTGTCTTTCCTTGATTGCTTCCCCCTGTGCTTTACCCTCCAGAATATCATCACAGTTCTTAATGGCCTCCTCAGTGCCATACACTGAGTCCCCCCAAAACCCAAATTCATATGGCAATTCTTATACACTCCTAAAATGTATGTGTATGTGTATGTGTGTGTGTGTTTATGTGTATATGTATCTATGCTATGTGTATGTAAATATATGTATTACATATATGTATATATAAATACACACACATATTTCCTTTGAGGACCCAGACCTAGGATAGCTAGTATCTTTTACCAGAATCATCTCCACTTTTGTCCAAATTCTATTATCTTAGAGAAGAATTTAATTTTAATCCATTAGATGAGTCTTTCAAATATTGTCTTTTGTTCTCTGGCCTAAATATTTCCTTATGGGCTACCCAGAACTCCAAACAGAATGTCCAAACAGTCTGAGCAGGGCAGAAACCAGTAAGGCTTGAGTTAGATATTTGAGTGTTTTAAAGTAATCTGAGGTTTCATTAGGGTTGAATGGGCAGCAGCCACATCACATCACATTGTTGACTCTATGACCAGCTAAAACCACCAAGATTTTTTGAAAACAGAATTAAGCACTGTTAAGGTAGATCCTGTGTCCTGCCCTTGTGTAGATGGATGGTTTTTTGAACCTGAGTGCAGGATTTTGCATTTGTCTTTATATGATTACTTTCAATCTTGCCATATGCCATATATGATATAGATAATTCAGAACCTCAATTCTTCTATTATACCTAACTTACTGTCTTCATCCAAGTCATTGCTATAAATCTGAAGAAGGATAGACTTATAGAGAATCTGGGAAGCACATCACCAAAGATCATCATCCATCATCCAACAAGGCATTCATCAGTATTTTTTATGTAGTTAATGTTTAAACAGCTCTGAATCAACCTTATTATTCTATCATCTGGCCCACATTTCTTCATCTTAATCCGAAAGATATAATGAGACACTGTTAAACGCCTTGCTGAAATCAAGATGCAACACAGCTTTAAAAACTGATCATACCCTTTGATCTAGCAATTTCACTATTAATATTTTTTAAAAGAAACCAAGAACAATTTGAGGCATAGATGTCTATGAATATTGGCAGAACTGGAAGTTTTATTATCAATTGCAAATTCAATTAAGAGAACATTAGTTTTTACATCTAGGCCCAAGAAGCAAGAGAATGAAGGTCGTATAAAAAGAAAGGCTTCTTACTGCATGTAGTTTTGTTTTCATAGAATCCAAGGGCATAACTGACTTCAGAGGACTCGATGGTGAAATTTGCCTGCAGCCTTCCAGCACAGAAGTAGTAGAGGGTAGGTGTGGAATGAGACATACAGTTTCAGACACAGACAATATGTGGATTTGTTTTGTTTGACTGGGTTGGTTAGAAAAGAGGATTCTATGGGTATGGGGATTCTTATTGGGAAGTGACAGTGACGTCATGACTTCATACATATAATATAGGTAATATATTTCTTACTTTTTCAGTGGGTGAGGGAGGTACTGGAGAAAGGGAGAAAATTCAGAACCTAAAATGAACATTTTAAAAATTAAATAAAAAAGTAAAGCCAACTGCCCTCCAAACTAAAAGAAAAGAACAAAAGGAAAGGAGCATCAATAAATATTATAAAAAAGAAAAAGGAGGATCAAAGGGAGTTCGAGGTAATAAGACCTTAGTATCACCTAACCTGGGTCCCTAATTCTGTAGAAAGCAAGAGCAAAATAGTAAAGCGACCTGCCTAAAGGCATAAAAATAGTTTATGACAGAGTGGCAGAGAGAGAAATGTAGTCAAGTTTGAGTTTTGGCTCTGTTATTTAGTACCTGTATGACATTAGACAAGTCCCTTAACCTTTCTTCACTTGTTCATCAAGGGGTTTAGAGTAGGTGACCACTAGGAGACTTTTCTGTTCTAGATCTAGGTTCTCCTAGGACTGGAATCTGTCTCCTTACTGTACATTTCTTACTTGGCTCTTTCCACTATCTGGCACTTCTCTGTATATAGAATCCATTAGGTGGTGCTGGAGATTCAATGTGTTAGGGAGAACTCCCTCCCTCCTTCCTTCAGGGAGGTGTGACTTTCTTTTTAAATCACAGACTACTCTCAAATGGCAGCTGCCAGGGGTTTAAAAAGGAAAGGAAAAATTGCCCTGATTTGCTCACATTCAGTCTATGGTTTATTGTTGTGTCTTAGGAGGAATATGGCCCATGATATTATTATTTTCCTTTTTTCCTCTGATGCACTATAATCTCAGTTGAATAAGCAGTCAAAGCTCATGGCTAATATCCAGTGACTAAATCCAAATTTGGTTTATTAAACTTGAATCATATAAATCTGCTTCCCTTCCCTTCTCTCTTAGTTCAATCTCGCCACTCATATTCAAGCGGAATTTGGACAGATTCAAATGGCCATCTGGCTTCTAATATGGTGTCACATGTACATTGAGAAAACTTAAAACAATACTGCTTTAAAAAGATAACAGTTCTTTTTTGTACCCATGCCAACACCTGCTACTTAGCTTTGCTTTTTAGCATTTTTTCTTCAATTAACAAGCACTTATTTTCTCCCTCTTCCACCTCCCCTTCCTCCATTGAAAATGAAAAAAAAGATAATAGTTCTAAAGGAGCCAGCTATTCCTCTGAGGAGGAGGGGGGATAGAGCAAAGTAAACAATATTGTTGGTTTCTCTTTTGTACCACCCTCCAGCTAGGGGAAAGGATCAGCATGTGAAGGCAGAGAATTGATGAAGCAAATAAATCTTTGCTCCCAATAAGTGTCAAAGTCATTCTAGTCTCACCAACATACCTTGTTTCTTGCAACTCAAATGGATGCTGAGAGTCTCTGGAATGGTCATCTCTGGCTCCCCAGTTTGTTATTAAGGAGGGGCAAGCCAGCTGACCCACTTCTCAATCAAAACAATGGAAAAGCACCTCAGTATGAATAAGTATCTCAGCTGGGACACTGTCCTGGCTCTAATATTGGCCATTTTCTACCTCCCTGAAAGACAAGGTCTTTGGTTTTAACCTTGCTCTCCGGGGGTAGAATTTCATTACATTTCTCAAAGCTCACCTCAATGTTAAAGTTGGCTGGGAGCAAACATCCACCTCATTATGGCTCCCTGCTCCCAGAATTCTGCACCCTTTGACACTGTTCACTCCCTTCTCACTGATATTGCCTTCTATCTAGGATCTGGAGACACCACTCTGTCCTGATGCTCCTCTTACCTATCAGACTGTTCTTTCTCAGTCTCCTTTTCTGGAGCCTTATGTAGGTTACTCCTTGTAACATGTGTCTCACAAGGTTCTGCTTTGGGCTCTCTTCTCTTTATATACCAGCTCATTTGGTGATCTCATGAGCTTCTATGGATTAAACCATCATTGCTCTGCCGATAATTCTCAAATCTCCCTTTTCACTCAAACCTCTCTAATAACCTCCAATTTTGCCTCTCAGACTACTTTTCAGACATCTCAAACTGGGTGTCCAGTAGACAACTTAAACTCAACATGTCCAAAACCAAATTCATTTTCCCCCCTAAATCCCTTCCCTTTCCTTACTTCCCAATTACTATGAGGCAGCACCATTCTTCCAGGCTCTCAGGTTCCCAACCCAGGTGTTCATTCTGGACCCTTCATTCTCTCCTAAAGCCCATATTCACTCTGTGAGAGATAATTTATAGTGAAGTTTCCCCATTCTGAAAAATCAAATCTAGAATGACTTCAGTATTCATTAGGCCTAGGTTTAGGTCAGGTGACCTACCAGCAATCTGGGGCTTAGAGCAATGGAGACCTTCGCCCAGTGCCAACTCATCACAAGATATGCCAAATAAGGTTAAGACTGCTTTCATTGGACACCCACATGCTTCTGGGTCCTTTGTCTCCCGCTTAGGTTGTGGGTCAGTCCTGCTACCAATAAGAGTGAAGGCCAGTTGGGGGTTGGGTTTCTGCATTAGAAGATTATATAACCATGGACTGGCTTCTACCTGTTGCTCTCTCCCTGCTGCCATGTGGGCGACAGGGGCAGAGTCCTTTCTCATGAAAAAGAATAAAGACCTTTTCTGACCTTAGATTCAGACTCTGAACTCTTTCATCTCACACAACTCTGTAGTTTTCATCTTTGTAACAACTATGGAAAACACCACCTTCTCTCCTCTGATACTGCCACTACTTTGGTTCAAATCCTCATCTCCTCATGCCTGGACTATTGCTATAGCCTTCTGGTGAGTCTACCTGCTTCAAGTCTCTCCTTAGGCACTGGTGATTTTCCTAAAGAGCAAGTCTGACCATGTCACATGTCACCCTCTACTCAATAAACTCCAGTAAGCCCCTCTTCCCTAACTCTCCAGTGGCTCTTTATGGCCTTTAGGATCAAATACAAAATCCTTTGGTGTTCAAGGCCCTTCATAACCTGCCCTCCCTTGCCTTTGCAGTCTTCTTATACCTTAGTCCCCACATATAGTCTTCATTCCAGTGACACTGGCCTTCTGACTCTTCCACAAACAAAATACTCTATCTTTCAGCTCTGATATTTTTGCTGGCTGTCCTCTATTCCTGGAATGCCTTCGTCCTTTTGCCTCGGGCTTCCTTGGCTTTCTTGAAGTCTCAACTGAAATCCTACCTTCTATAGGAAGCCTTTCTAATCCTTTTTAACTCTAGTGCTTTCTACTCTTTAATTATTTTCTATTAAGCCTGTATATGGCTTGTTTGCATATATGTTTGCTTATTGTCTTCCCAATAAAATGAGGAACTCCTTGAGGGCAGGGGCTGTCTTTTGTCTCTTACTGAACTTAAGATAGTGCTAGACACAGAGTAGGCACTTAAGAAGTGTCTACTGACCAAATGGCTAACATTCTCACTGGTCTTTCCGATAGGGTTTTACATATATGGTTTTATGAGTTCAAAGTGATTTCTTATTGCTGTTTAATTGTACTTCCACTAAAGTCCCATTACTTTACTTCTTAAGGACACAGAGGTGACATGAAACTCTCAGAGGTTATGTGGGTTGGGGGGGGGGGGATGTAAACTCTGGTAGATCCTACCAAATTGGAAAGACTTCAAATATGTGACTCTGAAGTATGGCCTAAGTAAGTTTGGAGATGCTTTTCATGAGAAGACCAGCCACCAAGAGAGAAGTGCTTTCTGGCCCAAGGAAATAACTTATAGACAGCTCTCTAGGGTGTGAAGGATTGAGTCTTGCCTAAGAGAGGGAACCGACTCTCTTATAAAGAAAGGATTCTTGAAGTATCAAAATGTCTGTTTAATTTTAATCATACTAACATATTTTCAACTTTTTAAGGGCAAGTTAGTCTAAAAACAACAAAAACTGGGCATTATATCAAGTAGTGCTTGCAGAATCTCAAAGGTATGCATTTGATAGAATGGACCCCCAAATCCATGCCACCAAAATTAAGTGAGAGTGACATCTAGTGGCAATTCTGTGCAAAGGTACGGTAGGGTACCATGGGTTTTCTACCTTTTCCGATGGCAGGATGAGACTAAGAATTTTTAGGGGGAGAAAAGCTTGCCTAATAATCTAAAAACAAATGTTAACGCATAGTCCTTGCTTGAATTCATCTCTCTCCCCCCAGTCCATCCCCCCGTCCACCGCTCAGGTGTTAGCAACCTTTCTAAAGCCCAGGTTGGACCATGTCCCCTCCCTCTCCAGTGGCTCCCTATCACCTCCTGGATCGAATATAAAATCCTCTGTTTTGCTTTCAAAGCCCTTCATAACCTGGCTCCTTTCTACTGTCTCAATCTTCTTACGCATTACTGCGCTCTATGAACTCTGCAAACCAGGGACACTAGCCTGCTCCTAGAATAACACTCTGTCTCCAAACTCTGGGTTCCTCCTCCCTGCCTCCTGGTTTCTTTCAAATCCAGGTAAATTCTCATTCTCAAGAGCCCTGTCCTTAAATGCTAGAGCCTTTTATCTGTTAATTATTTCCAATTTATCTGGTCTATAGAACATTTGTACATAATAGCTGTTGTTATTATTATTAATAGGTAACATTTATAGAGGGCTTGTTATGCAAGCACTTTACAATTATTGTTTCATTTGATTCTCACAACTCTAAGAGTGAGGCGCTATAATTATCCCTATTTCACAGATGGGGAAGCAAACATAAGTTTAAATGACTTGTTCAGGGTCACACAGTTGGTATGTGTCTGAGGTGGGATTTCAACTCAGGGCTTCTTGAGGCAGAGCCTTAAGCTCTAACCACTTGCTACCTAGCTGTACATAGGTATTTGCATTGTATCTCCCCCATTTGACTAGAAGCTCAATGACAGTAGAGGCTATTTTTGCCTTTCTTTACACCCCCAGGGCTTGGTGAAGTACCTGGCACATAGTAGACTTTAATAAACATTTATTGACAGACTGACTAAATTTATGATTGCTGTGAGTGCTCAGAGCTCTCTGATAAAGCTGGGAAATACCTGATAATTTTTCCCACAACATAAGTTTATCAAAGTGGATTTTCTGCACTTGTTGCACTGAAATCTAAATACTGAATTGAGTTGAATGAGGAACTCAGGTCTTAGGATGAACTTTTTTCATATCTACCACATTTCCAATTTTGGAAAGCCACAAAAACAAGCACCAGCCTTTTCACTAAATGCCTCAAAGTTGTAAAGAGGCCGATGGCTAGAGGTAGCAAAGGCCTTCCAGCTGCTCAGTTACACAACCTAAAGTCATCCTTGACTTTTCCCTCTTTCTCTCCTTTCCTCTTGCTGATTCTACTTCCTCACCACCCATCTGTCCTGTACTCCCTATTCATATAGCCCCACCCACATTATTGCATATCTACCCCCACCCCTTCACCTGGTCATTGTGCCTTGGGGCTCTCCCCTCTCTAATCCATCCTCTCCACAGCTACCAAAGGGATAATCCTAAAGTGCATCTTGGACCGTCACTCCCTTGCTCAAGTAGCTTTAGTGATTCCCCCTTGCTTCAATATGGAGATAAAATACAATAGGCTATAATAATGGCCTCTATTTACCTTGTGAAGCCCTTCACAATGAGGTTCCAGGTTACCTTTTTTTGCTTGATTTCACACTATTCCTCCACATCCATTCCAAAGTTCAATCAAATTGGTTTACCTGCTATTCTTTGAATATGACAAGCTGTCTTTCTCCTTTCTCTTTTTTTGCATAGGCTGGCTGCCCCAATGCCCATTATGCTCTTCTACTGACCCCTATCTCTTGGAATTTTCATTCCTTTCTGATTGAGTTCGAGTGCTAATTTCTAGAAAAAAGGCCTGTCTATCTCTCTGGTTGTGGTTGCCTAACTCACATCTACCACTAATCTTATTGGGACTAATAGCAGCAGTAGATCCTGTTGTAAAGATATGTGGGTATGGCATTAAGACAATGAACCAAGTCAGAACTTTGCTCCGTTTTCTGGCTTCCTGCCTCATTTTCATGTAAGTTTACAACACATTCCACTTAACTGTCTTATTCCCTTTCCCCCTCCACAAAAGGCTTAGTGTCATCCTTGATCTTAGGACAAGTACTGTTTCTAGGTAAGGAGGATATGAACAGACATAAGCCAACATTGGTAGTATGGAAAGACCACTGTCTCTGGTATCAAGGAATCTGGATTCAAATCCCACCTTGGGCATCACATACCTTCCTGGGCCTCAGTCTGCTCATCTATTAAGATGGGAAAGTTGGACCAGATGGCCTCTTAAATCCCTTCTAACTCTAGATCTATGATACTTTGAATGGAATCTGGGTTACTCTTACCCAGCTCTTTTGTTAACAAGCCTTTGCCTTATGTCCAAGTGAAGGGCGGAATCTCTGCCTGGGACTCTGATACTGTCTTATCTTTCTTCCATTTGTTTCAGGAGATTGGTCCAGAGTCCTAGCCTCTGTATGCTTTCTTCTGAATTCCTGATGCTTCCTACTCACTTGCCTCAAGTTCCTCACATCTGCTTCAGGTCCTGATTATTCCCAGGCTTGTTGGCCAATGAATAAAGCACCACCTATTAGTGGGTTGTAAATACCTCTTTCAAGGAAGAGATGACTCTAGACTCAACTGGCTAAAATTGAATTGAAAGAATAGGATTGAAATAAAGATTTTATTTAGCTGAATCAAAGTAATAGATATTCTTCATCTACTTGGTCTTCCTTGTGTGGATGAATAGGTCAAATTCCAGTAAGCCATTATAAATCTCTGCTGGGAGAATTTTATTTTTTGGTGTCATTTGTATGTCATTTGAAAATAAGTGCACCTGAAAGACCACCATTCACAGAGAATCTCTACTTATCTTGGACTCACACTGGATTTCTTCTACCACTTTGGTGAGTATATCTCTCTTCATATTTCTCCTGATGTGTATTGAACAGGGTTACTTCTGTTATTATATATTCCAAGGAATTCAGAATGATCTTGATATGTGAGTGGGGGATATCCTGTTGTAGAAGATATGCAAGGCAATCTTTTATCAAATTAAGTGATTTGTGTTCCTGTGTGATCAACAAATGATAAGCGCAATGGAAGCTCAATACTCTACATCTTTCATTTAATTGTGAGATAGTAAATATGACCCATTGTTGAATATTGCATGAGAAAGTCTGCTTGTTTCCTACTAATGCTGATCCAGGCTGCCTTCAATTCATATATAGATGACTTTCATAAAGATTTGTGTAAATGTAAGAGTAGACATATAGGTTGGTAATCATTGATGTTCTCAGATTTCAACATGCATTTGGATGAACACAGGGCTCTACTGATAAATATTTAACAATTGGTTTTCTGAAAAAAAATGTGCATGATACACTTTTAAGTTTAGTGTGTATTACTAATATTTTATGCATCATTTTTGATAATCCACCACAAAAAAATCAAGCTCTGATTTGTAGCATTTGCTGATTTCCAAGATGTAAAATGCTCACACTGAAAATTAAACAATTGGCTCTCGAGAATTACCTGACTCCAGCATACCCCTGGATAAATACCTTATGGAATTTGTCCAACTGTATGTAACCTGGGAAAGACAGCATAGCTGGAAAATGAGCTGGGCCTGGACTTACAACAACTAGGTAGTACAGTTGAAAAAGCATTGGACTTAAGAGTTAGAAAGACCCAAGTAGCTGTGTGACCCTGTGAGTCATTTAAACTCTCTTGGCCTCAGCTTCTCATATCTGTACAATGGATATAATAGCACCTACCTAGCAAGTTTTTTGGAAGGCTAAATAACATGCAAAGTACTTAACAAACCTTAGAGTGGTATATAAATGCTATTATAATTAAAAGGAGGAGGGTGGTTGACTTGCTTCTATAAATTGCAAGGCTTTTAAAATGACTCCAAGCTTCTCATTAAAGCAAAGGCCCATATTTTCACTACTACCATCTTACAAGAATTAATAAATATTGTACAGAGAGCAATGGAGAGGCACATGATGGGGGGGAGGGGGAGCAAGCTGCAGTATGCATCAAACAAGGAAGTCTGAAGGATAGCACTGAGGAATTGTATTTTGGCAAGAGGGATAGATGACAGATGGACAACTAGGGGGATCCACTGGTTGAATCCTCTGTGGTGAACTTTTGGAAAAACATGGACAAGTTACACATAATGGGTAGATACGGACTGAAAGATACTTGCTTTGTTGGAAGGCATTCCTGAGTCACTGGCAGCCCACATCCATTTGAGTATACTCAAGATACAGGGTTGGGAAAAAGTCAGACAGAAATAAAGTTAGCTTCTGAATAGGTATGAAGGTACTACCTTTGCACGTAGTAGGGGCTCAACAGATACTTGTCGATTCAAAAGTAACACAGTCAATTCTATTTTGGCCCAATATGCACATTTAGTGTCCTTTTGAAGTTCTCGCACCCATGTTTTAGGTCTGTTGGCTTCTCTGGAAATTCTGCACCATCTGAAAATGTCTAAGCTAATGCAGATG
>JAQQSW010013859.1:0-12226 GCA_028646575.1 Pseudocheirus occidentalis
CAGTCCTCAGGGATGAACAGCTCCCAGGTCTTTGTCCAGTCCTCAAGGCAATCCTTGGCACACACTGAAGTTCACAAGGTTCAGCACACCTCAAACCCTTCAGGACTTCTTTTGCCTGGAACTCAAGGATCAGTCAGGCCACCAACAAACAAAAGTCCCATCCTGTTTATGTCTTCAGTCAGCCACTGAGGAGCCAAATACAAAATCTGTCTGTCTCTGTAATTCTCCTGCTTATAAGCACTGGCCTTCTCCCAAGTAAACAAGGGAGTATCTCAGCCAATAGCATTCTTCCACGTCAACAGGGGAATTCACACCTTTTCACTAGGGGGGAATTCACACCTTTTCACCAATAGACAGAGTTCTATACTTAGCCCTAAGTTACTAGGATCTACATAACCCTAAGTATATCCAACAAATTGATTACCATTACACCACAATATCCCTAAATGCACAGTGTTCATTTCTTAAACCTAAATATGAAGTATCTCCTCATTACCTGTTGAAGTCCATGAAAATTTATTGTATTCCTAGGGAATTTCATAAAGATGGAATGGAAAACTAAAATTATAACTACATGAGTAATGGCATTAAAAAAAACTTTCCTTTATACATAAATCAATAAGTTCTGCTTTTAGAATTGGATGCATTCATGACTTCACTGATATGGATACTTACTCCAGAAAGGCAGATCATGATCAACCATGTGATTCTTGCCCCTGTCCTCCCATAAATCATCCAGAGGGGTCTCAGAGGACATACTGATAACCTAGCTTTGATTCTACTTGGGAGTCTTGACCCTTCATTTATAACAATATAGCACATGGGCTCTTTATCGCTTCTAAAATCAACTTCTTTCCTGGTCATGCACCTCTTCTGATGATATCCTTCTTGCCTGTTTGTCAACTTAGCTGATGATAAATATGCCATAACTTTTCAAATTTGGTAAATGAATATAGAGGTGATTGTAGCAGCAAGCCCAGGATGGCTTCTAGCACTGGTTCTTTGATCTGCTTTTCTAAAGGAGAGCAACTCAAAAAGGGTTAACAGTCTTACTTTAATCAAACATATATATCATTCACTTAGTTCAGGGGGAAAAGTCAGCATCTGAAACTTCAGAGAATACAAACAGAAATTACAAGCAGACAAAATAACACAATTCAACAGACCAACAGACAGGGCTTCTAGCTATCTCACCATTATATACATAATTACCAGAGAGAAAAGCACCAATATCTGGGTTTTTCAAAGCCAGGGGGCTCAAGGGCTACTCAGTTTCATCAGTCCAAATCACACACCTCTTCCCATAAGTGAGCCCCAAAGCAAAACTTCACCTCAGAAATATATGTATGTGTGTGTGTATGTATATACGTACATATACCCTTCTCCAGGTTCAGAGGACATCAGAGCCTTTGTGACCCACTGCCTCATTGCAAAGTAGCAAGAGGTGCAAGCATTCCTGAAAAACAAGCCTCCCCTAAGCAAACTTTTCTTGTTGGACTCCAAGTGAGGTCCATCTGGGGCAGAGAAGATCTTCAGATTCCCTTACCATTACAGTGATGTAGCCATTTATTCATTCAACGAGCATTTTTTGAAACACATCCTACGTGATAGGAGCTGTGCAGGGTGCTAGGAATATGAAGATGAAGAGTCCCTTCTCTTGAGGAGGTTACATTTGAAAGGGAGGAGGGACTGTTAGAGGTGTTCATAAATGGTATGAACACAGAAAATAAAGTACAAGACATAAAAATGAACTACAAAGTCATTTCTTGCAGGAGACATCTAGCAATAGAGTTGAGAATAAGGATTGGTTTTCTGTAAGAAGTGTACTTGAATTGAGCTTTGAAAGGAGGAGACAAGGTATTCTAAGAGACTGAGGTGAAGAAAAAGGATTATAGCTTGAGGAGATAGCAGGATTAAGTGATAATTTTTTTTGAGGGGGAAAGGTAAGGTTATTGGGGTTAAGTGACTCACCCAAGGTCTCACACAGCTAGTAAGTATGTCAAATGGCTGAGACTGGATTCAAACTCAGGTCCTCCTAACTCCAGGACCAGTGCTCTGTTCATAAGTGATGATTTCCTAAAGATGGAGAAGACCCTACTATATTTATAAAAAGGAAATAAAGTGGAAATTACTAGCAGATAATCAAGTTGTAGTAAACCCAGTGTAAAAAACAGCATTTTATTAAATATTTTTCATTTTCATCATTATATTGAAATACTTCAGGAGCCTGGGATTTCTCACCCAGTAGAATATTCCCTCTATTAATTCACACCTTAGTAGATGAGTTGCTGTGGCTGAAAACATCTATCATGGACAGCCTTCTGCTGATACATCTTTCTGAGCCTAGCTTTGCAGGCCCTCAGCAGACATCCTCTATTACTAGACAAGCCATCAGATTGTTTCCAGATAGACAGGACCTGTTAGGATCTAGGATAGGATTATAGATCTAGAGTTAAATGTCTCCAGGAATGCATCTAATCCAATCAGTTCATGTTACAGAGAAAGGGGACTGAGGCCCAGGAAAGTTAAGTAACTTGCTCAAGGTCATAGAAGGTCAGAGGCAGGTCTGGAACCAAGTCTCTGGAGACAGTGCTTCTTCTATACCACATTGTCTCTCCTGTACCTTGCTGCTGCTCAGTTATGTATAGGGATTTTCAAAGTACTTTTAAAAGCATCTTATGTGATCATTTCTGTTGTTTGGTCACTTTTCAGTAGTATAAAATCGTCATGAACCCTTCTGGGATTTTCTTGGCAAAGATACTTGAGTGGTTTACTGTTTCCTTCTCCAGCTCATTTTATAGAGGAGAAAACTGTGGTAAATAGGATAAAGTCACTGGCCCAGAGTCACACAGCTAGTAAGAATCTGAGGCTGGATTTGAACTCAGGTCTTCCTGACTCCAGGTCTGACACTCTATCCACAGCTTCACCTAGCTGCCCACCTGTAACCTAACCTTCAAGGTTCTAGGGTAACTTCCATGCCAAAATGAAGCATTGCAATAGAGCTTCATTGCAAGTTTTGTAATAATTTTTGTTGACTGGTCCAGGGTCATACACAGCTGGTAAGTGTCTGATGTGAGATCTGAAATCAGGAAGATGAGTCTTCCCACCTCCAGACCCAGCACACTATGCACCATAAATTCATAATATTAACATACGGATTTGCCCCTTTAATAATTTAAAAGTTTTATCAGAAAAAAATAACCATCAATCATCCAACTACAATTTGCTTAATAATTATTGACATTCAGTTGTCTTTACCATAAAATAGCAATAGAATGACTGCTTCCAAGTTCTCATTTTCCTTAGTCCATTCATCCTCATTTACTTTTCCTTATACAAGTATAGGTAGCACGTACACCATCCTTTTGGTTCTGTTTTTTCACTTGACATTATGTCAAAAATGTTTTTTCCAGATTTTATTGCATTCTTTTTAATTTTCAGATTTATATTCAATTAGTAGAATGCAATCTCCTTCACCATTCCCCTATTGTTAGATATGTAAGTTGCTTCTCTTTTTTAACAATGACATGTAATCTTTTTAAATTCTTTTTATTTCCTTTTTTTTTATTTTGAAACTGAATCTCTCCATCTTACCCAGGCTGGAAATGCAGTGGCCTTTCCTGAGCCCCATAGTGAGACTGATTATCTCAGAAGTTTTTCCTACTCCATTTTTCCTATATATACCAAGTCACCTCTTCTTGGGTATCCTGGTGGTCCTTCAGCAGCAGGCACTACTTGCAGACCTATACCACATTGCCCAGCTAAATACATATCATGTTGTTTCAAGGCTCTTAACAGATTATGAATATACTTGTTACTGGGGATCTCTGAAATTATCAAAGAAGCTCCACAATATAAACTTTAAAATTTGTTTATAGTAAATTAGATAGTACTAGGAATTAGTGGTTAAAGGTGCTTAAAGCATCAAAATGGCACCATAGATAAGTTTTGTGCTAATACATTTACTAAAATTATGATGAAATGCCAAAATGTGGATTTACAATGAATGTTCTATATTTAATGACTCAAATATTGATATAACAGAAGTGTACTTCACAGTTAAGTAACAGCAAAGCATGTATCTGTATTCAGAAGGTCTGCATGAAGCTTAAATCTAATAATATCACTAACAGCCAGACAAGTATTAGCAGCAATAGAACTCTAATTTTGTCCTTTTTTCCAAGGATTGTTTTCATACTCATTTAAATTTGAAATTTTAATTTATTTTCCTTGTGACGGATTTAATAAAAATATTTCTTTGACCTAGACAGAAAACTGTGCGTAAAGCTTATCCACATTTATTGACTAACAAACTACTGATCACTATATTTGTTATTATGGGGAGCAGGGTAGAGAGAAGGGAAGGAATATAAAAGAAATAAAGGTGCAATTCCATTACCCACAGAACTCCTGGTTTAGTTGGGAGATACAAAACATGTTTTTAAGCCCGTACTGAATACTGAAAAAACACATACTCCAGGAGCAATTGAAATGTGATTGCTGAGGAATTCGAGAATGAAATAGCAGTCAGCAGACAGGGTTCAATTCAATCCAATTCATCCATCATTTATTAAGTATCTACAATGTTCTGACTATTGTGCTATGTTCTGTGGATACAAAAAAACCTAAAAATTAAATAGCTCTTGCTTCCAAGAAACAATCCTTCTAGTGGGTGACAGAAGTGGGAGTATTAGACAAGTGTATAGGTAAGCAAATAGGAAGTAAATTGAGGATGAAAAGGGATGTACTGCTTAGAAAGCTGACCATTCCTCTCCCAGGTTTCTTCTAACCCTCTAGAGTCTAGACTTTGCCATCATTTCTCAGGAGCCTTCTCATTCTGAACTGTTCTCAGCACCAGGGACCTCCTCCTCCTGGAATATCCATCTACTTTTAGTCCCTTCTCCCATTGATGAGTTTCTTCTGGGAGCTCCATTTGGAGAAGGGCACAGGTTAGCCATCCTTCATTCCCCTCCTGGTTCTGGCTCTGATTTTCTAGACTTTGTAACTATGTCTGTATATGGATTCCTCTCTCTTCCTTTTTCAACTCCCTTTCACCCAGTAGAATGTAAGTCTCTTAAGTGGAGAAACTCCTTTTCTTCTTTGCTTGTACTTGTATCCCAAGCACTTAGCACAATGCCTGAAACATAGTAAGCTTTAGAAAAGGTTTTTTTGCCTACTCTTGAGGCATGAAAACCCAGGTTATAGTTTTGCCTCTGAAACACAATGGCTATACATAACATTGAATGAGACCCTGAACTTGTTAGTACTCTCAGCAGCTTAGAATTCAGAGAAGGTGCTGACCTGTATTTGTGGAAGGAAATTTCTTCTTCTGAGATTTCTCTGTACCAATTAAATAACAGGTCCTGCCTCCATTCCTATCCCTTGGTAATGGAGAGAAAAAAAGGAATTAACAATGATCAAAGGAGGCTTCCCAGAGGTGGTGGTACTTACACTTACCCTTGTGTGTATTTTATATGTTTCCCTATGTACAGGCTTTCTTTCCTACTAGAATGTAAGTTTGTTGTAGTTTCATGAAGTACTGTGGTAGAACTGTCTCAAAGAATTCAGTCAGACCAGCTCTAGTCCAAGTATAAACATTTATTGAGATTGATGCCTCTCATGAAGTGGGCTAAGTACTAAGAGGGTTCCTGGTTCAGCAACTTCAGAGAAAGCAAGATGGATTTTTATAGGGTAAAGATTCAGTTACGTAACAGAAATTATGACTATTAAAAAGGCAGAAGGGGTTTGTTAATAGATTAGGTAATAGGGGAGGGGGCCCAGCCACAGTGGAACTGTGCATGCAATTACCCACAATGCATACAGAAAAACCCATGGGGGGTAAGTATGTATGATCATGATATAATAAGTCTCTCTACATCATAAGTTCACTTAAAAGACAGCTTTTGCTATTACTGCACAAGTGCCTACTTTGGGAAAGTCTTCTGTTATTATGCGGTCCACATTCGGCTTGGGCATCCTGGTAGTGCCGCTTTCTGATTGGCTAAGTATTGTGGTCCTACTTATGGATGTGATTGTCACTGAGTGCGTGGACACACTTACTGTTTCTATAGGAAATATAAGGAATGGATCTGGGGGCACTGGCTAGCTAGAGGCTATCTGTGAGATATGTATGAGTTCACAGACATACCTATTGTATTAGTGAGCAGTGAGGCACATATGAAAAAGTTAGGATTTGAGTCCCAGTGTGGGGGAAGAGGAGCATTGCAAAGTGATTAGGTAGGGGCTATGGGTCTGCTGTTCAGTGGGACCTATAAGGAAGTTACAGTATCAGGGCTGAGGGCAGCTTTATTAAGATTCCATCACTATTTTAGCTAAAAGCATAAAATAAGTGAGGGAGGAAAGACTGAAAGATAGTTGTGGAGAGCCTCAAATGGTAGGCAGGGGTGTCTGCATTTTATGTTAGAGACAACTACCATGATGATGAGGAAAAGGAGGCGAAGGAGGAAGAGGAAGGAGGAGTATAACTGACATTTATATATCACTTAGTATGTGCAGAACACTGAGCTAATCATTCATGCACTGAAGATTTTTGAGCTAGAGAGTGCATTAAGCCAAACTGAGCCTGAGAAAAAGAAGGAAGAGAATATTTTCTAGAGAAAGAGACTTTGGGGTCAAGAATGAATGAAAGAAAATGAAGAATGAAAATGGTACAGATTGGTGGGGAGGAAGAGAGGAGGTGGAATTTTAAAAGGCAAAATTCAGCAAAGGAATCCTCTGTTCCCACTTATGCATAACATACCCAAGTGACTTTGCTTCTCTAAAGTATCAGCTGAGACCTTTTCATCTAATGAGCCATTTTCTCTCTCACTGTGCTTCTATTTCCTCTCTCTTTTTATGTTGCCATTTAAGAAGTAAGTTATATGCCGTTCTAAATCTTTATTTTTGGAAAGTAGTATTAAGGCCACAAATATCAGTACCCATGGGAAGGAAAATCAATTAATGAATGTACCGTCTTGTTCATTGTCAGCTCTAGTCTTTTATTTGTTTGGACAAACATTTTATGCTTTCGTTAAACTCCTTACTCCCTTCCAATAAAAGATGCTGTACTTACATTTCGGTTCTCTTGTATTTTATATCATCTAGGAACCCAGACTTGCCCTGTGACATTCTCCCCACTCTGGCAAATATACACATAAATGAGATTTCATAGGAAGACATAGAAGCCACATAGGAAATATCATTAATTAATTAAATTAATTTCATTTATATGGAAAATAGTCCCCAATAGCTAGTAAAAGCTTTTATTCCATATGAAATTGTCATGGCTAAAATTTATGTTAATTAAATAAAATGTTGAAAATTTCCTTTATTTCATTTCTTGAAAATATGCATTGTAAATGAGATTTCCTGTGTGTCCAGACGTTAGGGATACCCTGTGTGTATAAGCACAGTTTGGCCACTGCATTTAGTATTGCCAATAGAAAAGTGAGAGGTCTCAGGGCGGCTAGGTGGTGCAGAGCACCGGCCCTGGAGTCAGGAGTGCCTGAGTTCAAATCCAGCCTCAGACACTTAACACACATACACAAAAAAAACTAGCTGTGTGACCTTGGGCAAGTCACTTAACCCCAACTGCCCTTCCCCCCCAAAAAAAACGCAAAAAAAAAATTAAAAAAAAAAAAGAAAAGTGAGAGGTCTCACTAAAAGTCATATGACAATTCTTAGCTTTTGAGCAGTGAGAGTGGAGGGTGTGAGCAATGGGAATCTTACAGGCCTCTCTGAGGGCTTCCAGCAATTCCTTTTTACTCCTTTTATGGGGTTCCTCTGCAGAATTCTAAGGTGTCCCTCCCTTCCCTGCAGAAAAATTCAGCAGGTATGCCCTCGGCTCTCAGAACTGTATCGTGTTTCATGATCAGTGCCAAAATATTTGAAAAACTTTGTCTTGTTGTTTACTTGCCCTGGGGCCCAGCTTCTTGATATCAGCTCTCTTCCTTCTCATTACTTCATCGATGGGAATTGTCTAACTTCTACCTTTTTTAAGGAACATTTGAAGGGAGTTTTTGATATACCAGAGCAGACATGCCGGTGATCAGGGGTGAGTCACAGTTTCCCCATTGCTGTCAGGCACATACTGACAGATACTAATAGTAGCTGTCACTGAACTAAATTGGAAGCAACAGTGAAAGAAAACAGTGTTCTTACTGTTTTTAACTAAGATGTTTAGTCTGCTCTGTTGTCTATTCAGTGAGCACGATGGATACTGTACCTAAACACGTCTCCCAGAAAAGCAAGTCCTGCTGTGCATGCCTTTCTTCCAAAGTTTTATGAGGGACAGGATTTTGAGTATGGTAATAATAGTAGTAGTAATACCAATAATAATTAATAATAATCGTTATTATTATTAATGATGATGGTGATAGCTAGCATTTGCATAATGCTTACTATGTGCTACTGTATGCTAAGCACTTTATAAGTGTTATTTTTTCCTCATAACAACTCTGGGACTTAAAAGTCAAAAATTTTCCCATTTGACATTTGAAGAAATTGAGTCAGACAAAGGTTAATTGATTTGCCCAGGATTGCACAACTATTAAATGTCTATGGCTGGACTGGAATTCAGGTCTTCCTGGCTCCGGAGCTAGTACTCATTTGCTTCGCCACCTCATTGCCTGTGATGATAATGTTTGGGATAAACAGGATGAAAATCAGTGAGAAAAGTGAAGGTATTGAGGCTGAACTTTGCTAATTATGGAATGAATTGCCCAAGCAAAATAAATTGCTTGATTTTTAAGCCACAGAATTGAAAAATCTTTAGGTTTTGATGATGCTCTGTTATAGTGACAATTCTGTCTGGCGACAAGTTCACGGATTGGATGTATTTTCTGAAGTTCTTTTAGCTTTCAATGGTTGTGCCTTTATGATTTTTATAATTTTCATCTATATTTTCCTAGCTTTTCTTACAATTAAGCTTTCAGAAATATGTTTAATTTTACATTTGAAGTGTCCATAGACCATAGAAGTCATCCAGTTCAACCCAACTTTGAAAAAGGATCTCTTCTATGACACACATTGCAATTAGTTAAACATTTGCCTTAAAGACTTGAAGTGAAGCGAAATCCACTAGTTCTTAAAGAATCATATTATATTTCATTTAGTTTTCCAAAGCTCTGTGTCTCCTTATGGGCATCAAATGTTGGTATTTTAATTTTTTTATTTTGTTAAGTCAACCATTAGTTATTTCTTGAGAACCAATTTGTCTGCATCTTCTAGTGTCTATGGGATACAAAAGAAACACTGTGTTGCTTTGACTATATGGACTATACCACTAAAATTAAATATTTTAAAGGAAATCTATATTTTGTACAAGTGCTCATACAATGAAAAAACGGATTGTTTGATTGATTGATAGACAACAGATTTGAAGAAATATGCAGCCTATAATGGAATTAATATGATATAAAAACAGACTTATGTAGGTCTTTAAAGTTTTCACACATTTTATATATCTTATCTCATTTGATTCTCCAAATAACTCTGGGACACCCATGCTATTATCATTATTATCCCTATATTACATATAAGAAAACTGACTGAGTTTAGAAATCATTAAGTGATTTGCCCTGGGCCACACAGTCAGTTAAGTCTCAGGTCTTCTTGATTTAAAATCCAGCACACTGTTCACTGAGCCACCTAGTTGCATATGTATACACACACACATACATGAGTATACACATATGTGTACACATACACATATATAAACATATTCTCTCCTGACAAAATTATATTCCATTGAGTTGACAGTAAGATCATAGATTCAGAGCTGGAACAGACCTTAGAGGTCATGCACGTAGTAAATGCTTTAAAAATGCTTGCTAATGTTCTGAGTTGAATCCCTTCACTTTGCAGATGAAGAAAGTGAGGCCTATAAGGTTAAGTGAGTCATACATGGTCACCCAGGTAGAATTGGCAGATAGATACAGATTTTGAACCCAGGTCTCCTGATATCAGTGATCTAGTGATTGTTAAGAGCACTGATTGGGGCAGCTAGGTGGTGCAATGAATAAAGCACTGGCCCTGGAGTCAGAAGGACCTGAGTTCAAATTGGTCTCAAACAGGCCTTACTAGCCTATGACCTTGGGCAAGTCTCTTAACCCCAATTCCCTGCCTTCCCCCTCCAAAAAAACAAAACAAAATAAAAAAAGCACTGATTTTGTTCTTAATACAAAGAAAGCTGGATTCCAAAGTATATTTAAATTGAGGCTTGAAATAATAGTGATATACATATGACTTCATACCTTATCAGAGTATTTTTGGTTATGTTAACTCATTTGATTTTTTCCAATAACTTTGTCAGGTAGCCACTAGGATGATATTATTACCATTTTGTAAATGAGAAAACTGAGTCACTCAGATTTTAAGTGCCTTTTCAAAAGATACACAGTTAGCTAGAGGCAGAACTAAGAATAAAGTTCAGATCTACAGGATATTTTTTACTGTACAACAATGATGCCTTGTGGTTATTAGGTAATGGGAGAATCCATATTTCTTTTCCTCAAAGTGATCATTTTGAGAAGCAGGATCTATATTGCAAGTCACTATTGGACTAGGGAGGAGAGTTCATGATGTCAAGTTGTCTGTGGTTTTTAGGGAAGATTTGTAGCAGCTTCTGGCTCCAGTTCTTGCCTCAATAGAAATTATAAACTCCAGGATATATGCCATCTGGCTCTAGAGTCATTTTGGTTGGTTTCAAGAGCAATCACAATTGACTTATTAAATAATCCTACCCTAGGTGATGGTGATATCTAGGTGTAAATTTGGGAAACATTGCAGTTACATCAGTAAAACTATATTCAATGTGATATACTAGAAGGGACATATGACTTAGAGTCAGAAACTTCTTGGGGCTTTCTTGGGTTTTTTCTTGCTTTTTGGAGGGGTAAAGGCAGGGTAATTGGGGTTAAGTGATGCCCAAGGTCACAGGGCTAGTAAGTGCTACGTGTCTGAGGCCAGATTTAAACTCAGGTCCGCCTGACTCCAGGGCCAGTGCTTTATTCACTGCGCCACCTAGCTGCTCCTGGAACATTTTTTCATCAGTAAAATGAAGAAATAATACCTCTTCTACCTAGCAAGATTATCTTAGAATCAGATGAGGTTCACATCGAAGCACTTTATAAATTATGAAATGCAAATGGAAGATATTATTCAGCAGTAGCTGTAATCCACCTTCATCCACAGATAAAAAGACCTAAGTTCTCTATTTTAGAAATTACTTTTAGTGCAAACTTGAAGACCAATGGTAACCGTTAAAGAATTTTATAAACAACATATACAGCAAGAGTATTTGACCTGGAAATCAGTAGTCCCAGCTGTACCACTTACCAGATGAGAAACCTTGGAAAGTTGATTTTATTTTCTTTGCTTCAATTTCCTTACCTAGGAAATGGTGGCACTATTCTAGCTCAGATTATTTTTTACCCTTTTGTGTCATGGATGGATTTGGCAGTATGGTGAAGCCTTTTTTTCTCAGAAAATGAGTAAATGCATAAATGACCTAAGATTATCATTACTAGGTCTATAATCCCAAAGAGATCAAAAAAAGAGGGAAAGAACACATAGGTACACAATATTTATATCGGCTTTTTGTGGTAGCAAACAATTGGAAACTAACAGAGTATCCATCATTTGGAGAATTACTGAACAATTATGATATATGAATGTAGTGAAATGCTGTCATACTATAACAAATAGTAAAAGGGAGAGTTTCAGAGAAACCTGGGATTCATATGAACTGAGATAGGATGAAATGAGCAGAATCAGAAAATGTATACAATAGCAAGATTGGAAAGCAAACAACTTTGAAAGACTGAAGAACTCTGGTCAGTTAAATAACCAACCACAATTCCAGAGGACCATGATGAAATAAACTTATACGAAAAAAAAAACCCTAGCCAGGTGACTTTGGGCAAGTCATTTAACCGCAATTGTCCTCCAAAAAGCAAAAAAACAAACAAAAAAAACCAAAACTGAAATATACACCTCTTATAGGAGGGAGGTGATAAGAATTATCATGTAAATTTGAGACATATGTGTGTGTTTTTTAACATGGCCAATGTGGGAATTCATTTTGTTTGACTATGCATATTTTCATGGGGCTGTTTTCCCCTTGGTTTTATGGAGGAAAGGAAATGGAAGGATAGGAAATAGATTTTTCTCCACTGGAAGAAAATAAATTAAAAATTTTAAAAATGCATAGTATTACAAAGGTTGC
>JAQQSW010013860.1:0-12225 GCA_028646575.1 Pseudocheirus occidentalis
TGATCAAAAAAGGAACCTAGAAATCATGCTTCAAGAAATTCTCAAGGAAAATTGTCCTGATATTCTAGAACCAGAGGGTAAAATAGAAATGGAAAGAATTCACTGATTGCCTCTTGAAAAAGATCCCAAAAAGAAAACTCCTTGGGATATTACAGCCAAATTCCATATTTCCCAGGTCAAGGAGAAAATATTACAAGCTGTCAGGAAGAAACAATTTGAGTATTGTGGAGACATAATCAGGATAACACAAGACCTAGCAGCTTCTACATTAAGGGATCAAAAGACTTGGAATATTATATTCTGGAAGTCAAAGGAGCTAGGATTAAAACCAAGCATCACCTATGCAGCAAAACTGAGTATAATGCTTCAGGGACAAATATGGTGATTCAATTAAATAGAGGACTTTCAAGTATTTTTGATGAAAAAAACAGAGCTGAACAGAAAATTTGACTTTCAAATACAAGAAGCAAGAAAAGCACAAAAAGGTAAACAGGAAAAAGAAATCATAAGGACCTTATTAAAGTTGAACTATTTACATTTCTACATGGAAAAACAATAATTATAACTCATGTAACTTTTCTCAGTATGAGAATAGTTGAAAGGAATATGTGTGTGTGTTTATGTATGTATGTATGTATACATACATATATGTATATATAGGAATGTGTACGTGTTTATAAATACATATGTGAGTGTGTGTATATGTGTGTGCATGTATACATAGACAGAGGGCACAGTGAATAGGAAGGGATGATATCTAAAAAATAAAATTAAGAGGTGAGAGGAATATAATGATAGAATGAGAAGGGAGAGATAGATTAGGGTAAATTATCTCGTCAAAAATGCAAGAGGAAACTTACAATGGAAAGGAAGAGCTAGAAGGTGAAAGGTCAACCTTACTCTTATTGAATTTGGCTTAAGGAGGGAATAACATACACACTCATTTGGGTATCTTACCCTACAGGAAAGTAGAGGGGAAGGGGATAATAAGGTGGATGATAGAAGAGAGGGCAGATTGGGGAAGAGGGTAGTTAGAAGCAAATACTTTTGAAAAGGGACAAGGTCAAAGCAGAAAATAGAATAAGTGGGAGACAGGATAGAATGGAGGGAAATATAGTTAGTCTTTCACAACATAACTACTATGGAAATATTTTGCGTGATTACACATGTATAGCCTTCCCAGTGGGGGTGGGTGGGGAGAGAAGAAGGGAAAGAATCTGGAAATCAAAGTTTTAAAAACAAATATTTAAAAAATTGTTTTTTACATGCAACTGGAAAATAAGATATACAGGCATTGGGGTATAGAAATCCATCTTAGAGGAAGTATGGGGGATGATAGAAGAGAGAGCAGATTGGGGGATAGCAGTAGGCTTGCTATCTTGGGGTGGGGTTAGATGAAAGATGGGGAGAAAATTTGTAACTCAAAATTTTGTGGAAATGAATGCTGAAAACTAAAAATAAATTTTTTTAAAAAGCATATTTTGATCCCTGTGTAACAGGTAATATGAATTTGTTTATCTTCACTTTCACGTTATGAAACTGAAGCTCTGATAGGCTAAAGATAGTGAAATTCCTTCCTAAACCATCAAAGCAAAATTAACAAGCTGTGTGGCTTTGATTCGAATTACGTAATCACTCCAGAAATCAGCTCCTCATCTGAGGAGCTCTGAGGTTCTTTTATGATGATAATGAGGAAAACAACAAGGAGAACAGCTCACATTTTTATTTTTCCTAAAGTCCCTATTAGGTAGGTACTGCAAGTGATATTATCTCCATTTTTAAAGATGAAGAGACTGATGCATCAATCAGTTCAATGATGCTCCCACAGTCACACAGGTAAATAAGTATCTGAGATGGGATTCAAAGCCCGATCTGACCATCACTCTTTCCACTATACTTCACTGACTCTCAAGATGAGGAGTTTAAACTATAGAGAGATCAACTTTAGTATTATCTACATTCCATTCAATTCAACAAACACTTATCAAGTACATCCTATGTGGGAAGCATCAAAGATAAATACATGAAAAATAGTCCTTACCCTCAAGAACTTTGCAAACTACTAAGGTAAATACAATGCTAAAATCAATAAGTGTAGATATTGATTATGTTCATTTTTATGCTATGAAACTGAAGCTCTGATAGGCTAACAATACTGGAATTCCTTCCTAAATCATCAAAGCCAGATGGTTTATCAATATCAATATAATATCAATATCAAATAAGCAATATCAGTAAGGTAGAGTGTGATGGAAGCAAAGGAGACGTCTAGATAGTATCCTATGAAAACTTAGAGAGGAAGAAAATGTTTTTTTCTGGGAGGAATTATAGAAGACTTTACAGAGACAGTAGCACCTTGAGCTCAGCCTTAAAGAGAAAGACATGTAATGTTTTGATTATATGTGTACGTAGATATACAGATAGATGATTAACTATTAATCAATGCATTCAATATATTGATTATTTTGGTTAGCATTAACTATGTCCTAATATTGCTATTTTATAAAGTTATGGTAAAAAAAAATAAGTTTTTAAAAAGGACTGCATACAAATTCAAATATGGGAGGGAAAACTCCAAGAACATAACTAGGTTAGAATCATTTAGAAAAAACTTCAACAAGTTATTTTTATTCTACACAAGCAAAAATAAAAATTTATCTTACAAAAAAATTCTCACTTCCTGTTACTTTTAAGAAATATTATCTTCGGGGCGGCTAGGTGGTGCAGTGAATAGAGCACCGGCCCTGGAGTCAGGAGTACCTGAGTTCAAATCCGGCCTCAGACACTTAACACAAAAAAACTAGCCGTGTGACCTTGGGCAAGTCACTTAACCCCAACTGCCCTCCAAAAAGCAAAAAAAAAAAAAAAAACAAGAAATATTATCTTCCCTTGAGTTCTACTTGACATTTCTTAAACCTTAACACAGTTACACTCCTTATTTTAAATCTTCCCTATTCCTTAAAATACAATGATATATCTTTAAGAAATAAATCATTATCAATATAGAGATCTTCTCAAATAAGTATATGTAATAACTTACCCACGAAAAAGTCAGCAATAGCCAGATTAAGGAAAAAATAATTATTCTGAAGTCTAAGATTTTTGTCCACCACGAATGCCATAATAATCAAGCCATTTCCTAGCATTATAAAAAAAGCCAGAAAAATCTTCAGAATTAACAGGATTGCCATAGTTTATGGGTTAAATGACTTGGCACTGTTGAAAAAAGCTGCTACTCAGATAATATCAAATGATGAAGGAACTCAATGTATTGAATTACAACAATAAGTCAGTTCTGACAAATTTTCTAACAGGGCACTTAAAAAATACAGTTCCTGAAACTAAGCAAAGTTCTTTTTTTTAAAAAATGTAGTACTTATTTCACAATGTTTCCTGGTTCTTGGTACAAACTTGTGGTATCAATTTCCTTTCAGATGAATTTGAAAAAGGGCTGTTCAGAAGTAGACAGCTGTTTTCATCTGTACATTTTAAGATGTACCGTCCACTGCTTCCCTTGTAGCTACTCCCAATGTGATTTTTTCACTGGCAGCAATAAAATTTTTGCCTTGAGACTTCTTTTCCTAAAGATTTTTTATTGATTATTTAGTCATACTGATCTTCTTGCTTTTCTTAACACATGACATTGCATCTCTTCTCTCTGTTTTTGCATAGGCTATCCTCCTAGAATACAATCTCGCTTCACCTTCCAATCCACCATTTATCTTGTATTTCAGGGTACATATTTTGTAAATACTTAAATTTGTACAAATTGAACCCTGTAATAGCATGTAAGACCCCTAAGGACAGAATCTATTTTCAGAATTGGTGTTTATGCTTTTTAATTGACTACCCACAAATTATATATAAATTGTATAATTTCAAATTGCCTTGGTTTTAGTGAAGAGGAAAAAAGGACACATTTTCCTAATGTAAACCACGTACTTTGTTCAAAGGACTCTTAGCATAATTTGATGGCATAAGCCCTAGTAGTTCTTTGGATTAAATTTAGAACCAGTTGAGACAGTGTAGCAACTTAGCCATTGGGTACAGTCTAGGAACAAAATAAATCATCTTTTTCTCAGGAGCACTGAAAGAACAACTGAGCTTTGTCAAGACATAAGTCATGGAGTCACATTACACATCCATTTCCCCACTCAGTTGTTGAATAAAGGAAAGGAGGGAAAGATAGAATATAGGGATGCCCCCTTCAGAAAAATCAAGAAAGACTTATATGAGCAGATGCTAAATGAAATGCACAGAACCAAAAGAACATTGTACACAGTAACAACCAGAGTGCACGATGACTGATTTTGATAGACTTAGCTCTTCTCAGCAATGCAAGGACCTAAAACAACTCCAGAGGACTCATGATGGAAAACGCCATCCACATCCAGAGAAAGAACCACAGAGTCTGAATGCAGACTATTTTCTTTTTTGTTTTGTTTCATTTTTTCCCCTTTTTCGTGGTTCCCCCCATTCATTCTAATTCTTCCATACAACATGACTACTGTAAAAATATGCTTAATTGAAATGTATAGAGAGACCCTACATCAGATTTCATGCCATCTTGGGGAGGGAGGAGGGAGGAAAGGGGGAGAAAATTTAAAACTTATGGAAGTGAATGGTGAAAATTAAAAATAAATAAATTAGGGGTGGCTAGGTGGCGCAGTGAATGGAGCACCGGCCCTGGAATCAGGAGGACCTGAATTCAAATCCAGCCTCAGACACTTAACACTTACAAGCTGTGTGACCTTGGGCAAGTCACTTAACCCCAACTGCCCTACCTTCACCCCTCCAAAAAGCAAAAATAAATAAATAAGTTGACTTTTTTTAAAGAAAAGAAAAAGGAACCCACAAAGGAAATAAATTTAGGGTAAAGATTTTCTGTATACTGTTTCCTAATGATTAGTTTGTATATGACAGATATGAGGACACAGTTCCTAGAAAGGTATGATGACTATGAAACTATAGTAAACTTATGGTATAGATGGCAGAAATTTGGATTTTGATGTGTTTTTTGTGGGGAGGGCAGGGTGAGGCAATCAGGGTTAAGTAACTTACCCAGCATCAAACAGCTAGTAAGTGTCAAGTGTCTGAGGTCAAACTAGAACTCAGATCCTCCTGACTCCAAGGCCAGTGCTCTATCCACTGCAACTCCTAGCTGCCCCTTAGATTTTGATTTTGCTATGGGAGAGATAACTCCTCTTTGAGATCATGTGGTAGGTGACAAACTACCACAATACAGAAATTATAGACGTAAAAATGTAGATTCTGTTATGCTTAAGCACAGGCTTGGGATTTTTTTTAAATAGTCTTGAACCAGGATTGGAGCTTCTTAAAATTATATCAAAGAGATAAAGAAATAAATTATTTTATATATTCTAATCTCATACATTCTTTTAGACCAGAAAAGGTTTGGGGTTTTTAAAACAGATTCATGACCCCATGCTTCCGTCAATGTCATAAAAGTTAAAGAAACTTAGTTAAACAGAATTATAATCTCATACATCCCCTAAAGAAATAAACCTAGTTAAACAGACCCTATAGGTAAACTAAGTCAGGCTACAGATTAAACTACATTTATGGAGTTCACAATGGACTGATTTAGAGGGGAGATTTACATTCCTACAGAGTCAATTTCAGTAGAAACCTTTCCTCCTATAAAGTAAGTAAAATTGTTTGGGGAAGTTTTGACTCTCTTTTTTTGTTTTTTTCATCTGAAAACTGAGGCATTAAGCAAATTTTCATATCCCATGGGACAGGTTTCAGTCAACTCAGTAACCACCTAACTAGGAGAGATAGTCCTGACACCCTCTCCCATAATAAAAATTAATATAAGAAAATCGAGAATCAAAACTTCTTATCTTTTATTATCATGAAATAGAGGTGAGTCATCTCACTGAAGAGACCCACCTTTGGACCACTAGAACAGTTGAGCTGAAGAAAGATTTATGGGATCTGGGAAGAGACTTCAAAGTTGTTCTTTTTATCTGATGCTTAGAAGAGTTGACTAGAGAAAAAATGGACTTTTGCCTCTGCTGAACAGAATAACCAAAGGAGGAAGAAAGGTTTTACCTTTACCTTTCCCTGTACTGCTACCTACTACTTGAAAGGTGGAAATCCCTCAGAACTCAATCAAAAAAGAACCCCAGCTAGGGAATAGCTAAACAAAGTATGGTATATGAATGTAATGGAATGTTACTGTGTTATAAGAGATGATGAATGTGATGAATACAGAGAAGTATGGAAAGACTTACATGAACTGATGCAAAGTGAAGTAAGCAGAACCAAGAAAAAAAATGTGTGTGCCTATGTACATGAACATGACTACAACATAGTAAATGGAAACAACTGTCAAAAATTGTCGTTGCAAAAGTACAAATAACAAGGTTAACCTTAAAAAAGAGACATGAAAAGATACCTTTCCCTACTGCTTTGGAGAAATGCAAAGTCCATGAATAAGGAATATGATATATATTTTCAGATTTTTTAATGCATTGATCAGTTTTGCTTATTAATTTCCTTTTCCTTTTCTTTCTTTTTCTTTTTTTCTTTTGAAACATTCCTTATTATATAAGATGGTTTTCTGGGAGGTGGAAGAGCAAAAAATATGTAGGGAAGTTTAGACAATGAAATAACCAAAATTATTAATAAATTTTATCTTTAAAAATTAATAGGATTTATTTTTATTAATTTGTTAAATGGGTAGGGTTTCAGAATCTACAGTGTATAATAGTAGGCACGTATTCCACCCACCACAGTTATCACAATCTCCCAAGAAAATTTAGTTGTAGCCATCACGACCCTCTCTGGGAATTCCCCTAACTTGGTAGAGTTGATGCAAGTTGGCTCAACCCAGATAAAAAGAGAAGTGTGGGTAGTCAGGTCCACATCCATACTACATTATGGTGACATGTTATGGTGGGAGTTTTACACTGGTATGAAGATACTGTTTTAAACACATCAAATACAACTATGCCAGATACAGACTACTGGGACGGTCACACAAGCTTGCCAGCAGATTATTGTTGATAGTACTTAGAGTGTTTCTAATCAGTGATGGTAAGGGAAAAAAAATGGGCGTAAAAGTCCTATCTTATAGCTTAGGTAGTTTTTGGTAACCACATGGCAGTAAATTCTTTAATTTGAAGTATAGAAAGCAAGGAGTATCATGGAAAGTATATTGAATTGAGCTATCCATCCCCAGAGAAAGAACTGATGGTATCTGAATACAGATCGAAGCACATTTTTTTATTTTTGTATAATTTAAGTTTTATTACATATTATAAGACTAAAAACAAATAACATCCTCAACCATAAAGTCTAAAGTCTAAGCTAAAAATACTGTTTATTTTTTAGCCAGCCAAAATAAACCCAGAAAAACAAAAGGTCTTCAAACCAAACAAATGCAATTCAATATTAGTTGCTTCTTTCATAAAGAACTCCATTGACATTACTATTAATGACAATGAATATAAATTATTTTTGCCCACTCCCCCCAAAAACAAGGCATTATGCTCCCAGTACTCCCAGTAAGGGACATGGCTTATGTTTTCAAATATCTGTATCAGTAAGACCTATATCTTTGTTAAAAGCAAACCATTAAAATAAACTTTAAAAAATAAATCATAGGAGTTCCTTTTTCTTTCAAATGGTTCTCAAAATGTATTTTCTTTTTTTCTTCCAAAATTTATGTGTTTTCCACAAGATCTTGAGCTACAAACCTTCTGCTCATCTCTCCCCCACCCCCACCCCAATATGGCAAGCACACCAAACACCCCTTCCTCCAGTCTGCCTTCTCCTACATCCCCCATCACTCTCCTACTCCCCCAAGCCCCACCTTCCCAGTGTAGTTAAGTAAAAACTCCATACATTGCCAATACTCAAAAAATATGCCTCATGCTATACCTTGAGACCATCACCTCTCTAACAAGTGGCGAAAAGCATGCTTTATCAGTACTCTTCTTGAGTCTTTCAAAGTTGTTGAGGTTTTTTTATGTTTTACGTGTATACTTTCAAGATATAATTTAAATTTATGCATCATGCTATCTGGTTCTAATGCACTCATACACAAGGCAAAGTGGTCCTTCATCTCCATCAATAACAGCACTTGTAAATCACAAAGATAAAAACATTGAATCATATTTTCTATGTTTGGGTTTTTTACTTTGAATTTCTGTATTTCTGCTCAAATATCCCATTGACTTTGCTTGTACTAGTTTCAGCTGCTCTAGTGGATCTGTTCTTCAATCCGGTCATGTTTTATCCATTGTAAAGACATATTATTTCATTTTTAAAGACAATAAAAAGCTAAGACAATTGTGTTTAAGTGACATTATTTAAAACGTCCAATGATTACAACTATTCTCAAGGTTGGTTTTTTTTTCAATTTTTTTTTATGTGTCAGGGAAGGAACCCAGTTTATTATGTATTGTGCTTACCAAAATGAATAGCACTGAGAAACAGTATGGTACTTTTCATTTCTACATATAGATTATCTGACTTCAAGTTTATATATTTTACATTCGAAGTTCAAGTACAGCAAGAAGAACAATGATGTAATTCATCTGAGTCATCAATTTATGCCTCCTGAAAGCAGCACTGGTCTATCATTCCCATGTCAAGATTTGACAGACCCTATCCTAATTTGACCTGGTTTGCACATGGTATGTTAAATAATCACTATATTCACTTGGAGTGGATCCACATTCATTGACTGATTTCAATTTTATTTTCATCAAAAAAACACAAAATATGTCCAATCATTTTGGCCATTGTTTCATATCCCTACATTCTGGAGGATCCTGGGCCTCCCTAAGAGGTTGCACCCAACAGTTTGGAAAACTTGGACCTACAGTATCTGCTACTTGTGTCCCAACTAAATGTCCTGTGAATAATGCTTAATGTACTTCTATGTAAAACATCACTACTTTGATTCTTGTTCCCACCATATTGCCCCCAGAATACAACTCACTAGCTTCATAAATGGATTTTATCCTTCCTTTTATCTACTCCCTAAAAATATCCTTTTTTTTTTACCTCTTCCAGGTTATTCTGATCTGTTCAACAATGAGCCACAGAACGTATCTATGTCTGGTTATAAAGCCAGAAATTGGCCTTTCTTAAACCAACTGTCTGCTGGCTTTAGCTGCTTCCTACTTTTGAACATGGTTCTCTGATTGTCCAGCATTTACAAATAGCAAATGATCTCCATTTCCTTAAAGTCTATATACAGTAACTCAGTTCATACAGAGATGTCTGTGTACAAAATTTCCCAGTACTGCTGGAATCAGAACAAAACGTAATTGGGAAATGTTTAACAAAAAAGATAAAAAGATAATAAAACATAGATAATATGTTTTCTAAGTCAATGTGTGACCATAAGAAACAATTTCTATTTGAATTTGACACTACTACTTTGGAGGACTTCCCTGGTCAAGGCCAAGATGTATAGCCTTGACCAATTTTGAAACACCTATTAAAACATAATTTATTATGTTTTATTTATTAAAAATAATTTATAATATATCATTTTATTTTATTTATTAAAATTTATTTCCTTTTTAAGGCTTTAAGTGTTATGTGAGATATCAAAAAAGACAAGAAGAATTGTCTTTGACTCCAAAACAGTTTTCATATTTTTTTAATAAAAAATTCCAATTGACATTCAAATAATAATAATAATCTCCATTGGAGGAAGAAGGTAGATTTCTAATAAAATACAAGTTCTGTGTTGTTAAATTTATAGGACTGAGCTGCATAAGGGTTAAAATTCATCTTGGAATATGGCTAATGAGAAATTTGTTTTATATGTCTATACACATTTGCCATGGGTTTTATTTTTCTTGCCTTCTCAATGAGGGGAAAGAGGAGTGAAGAGGTCTACATGAGGAAAATGTAAAAAGAGTAAAGAATAAGCTAGATTCAGACTAAAGTCCCAAGTTTACAAAAAATTATCCAGTTAAAAGGAAAGCTCTTTAGAGCATTTAGAAATGGATTGCCATCCTCCTCTGTTAATTACTAAATAAATATCTCCAGTTCCCTAGCAATGCAAGAACTATTTGGTTCATATTAGTATTTGCACTGAGAGAAAAGGGAGATGGGAGAGGGATGGTCTGTACAATATGAAAACAATGATGAGCAAGCTAGATTCAGAGGAAAGTCTGCAAATGCTACTTCCTTTTTCTATCCATTTCTAAAGCCTCTTAATGTTCATAGTGCAATTAATTCAAGTCAGGAGAATTCTGTAAAACCAAGTTTTGCTATCTCTGTCTAGCTGAAAAAGATGGGGGCCTCAAAACTATCAACTATACAAAATGCAACATGAGGCTCTTGTCTTGCAAAAAAAAAACCAGTATCTTTGGGTCTTTGACAATATCATTCTTTTACCAGCAACTTCATTTGATCCCTCAGATTATCAAAATTTCTGATTGTTTGTGAAATTCACTGAATCTGAGTTGGAAGAAACCTCAGAGGCTGTTTAGTCTAACCTGTGCCTTAACAAAAATCCCTTCGATTAATAAATGCCCAAGAGGTTATTCAGCCTTTGTGTGAACACCTTCAGTTACCTGTACTTTTACTTAACCTTACACCTTGCCTCGCTGCCACTAAATCCCTGTTAATCCCAGAGTTATACTGTTATCAGTCACCTTTCCTTTTCTCAATTCCTGACACCCACTTAAGATTCGGCTCTCGTGGCCTTATAGCTCTAGATCTATGATTACCAATTGTGTTTCCGTCTAATTTAACATTGAATTATTCCTTCCTGATAGCCTCATAACAATGTAAAAAAAGATACTTTGAGGATGTTACCCAATTTTCTTCTTTAAGTCGAGTTAGAATTACTTTAAGAGCTCCAAGACCATTCACATTCTAGCCCAAATCCAAGGTGTCAAGGGTTCAGCAATCTCTATGCTATTTTCCCTGGAGATGGGAACAGAGGGAAACAGCTCCAGCTAAATTGTTTGCTATGAAGGGATTAGGGTCCCTAGGAACATAGTCTCCTTGGGGTCATTTTGATGAAATTGCAGTTCCGAAGCCTCAAAGATAAGAGGGATATCACAAAGCAGGAAGACCAGTCATGGATGTATGAAACACAAAATACAAGGCAAAAGGGGCCTTGAGAAGCAAGTAAGTCCAGAAACCAAAGGAGAAGGTATACTGCAAGGTGTAAGATAGATCCAAGAAACAACCATGAAGCATGTTTGGAACAGGGTCCAAAGATACCACACGTCTAACAAAATCTGAAATTGAAGAGTTTCATTTGCATAGCACAAAGTAGGCATGTAATAAATGTTTGTTGACTTAGTTTGTGGGGTTAAAATTTGATATGCTTGATATGATGAGCATACCTGTGTTCTTTTGAACCCAAGGTGTCATGGTAACTCTGCCTTCTTTGTTCTTGGGAATGAGCTTTTGCTAGAGATACTCGGCACAGTGGATAGAGTGCTGGATCAGGAACCAGGAAGATTCTTTTTTCTCAACATGTAAAAACAATTTAACATGGTTGTTTATTTTTTATTGTGAGTTCCAAATTCTCTCCCTCAGTCTGTTCACCCCTCCTTGATAAGGCAAGTTATTTTGTTATATATTATACATGTGCAGTCATGTAAAACCTATTTTCATATTAGCCTTGTTGCAAAAGAAAATAGACGCCCCCCAAAACAAGAAAAATAAATCAAGTTTTAAAAGTATGTTTTGATCTACATTCAGATTCCACCAGTTCTTTCTCTGTTGGGGACAGCATTCTTCAACTTAAGTCTTTCTGAATTGTCTTGGATCATTGTATTGCTGAGGATAACTAAGTTATTCACAGCTGAGCATGATACAATATTGCTGTTACTGTGTACAGTGTTCTCCTGGTTCTGCTCACTTCACTTTGCTTCAGTTTATGTAAGTCTTCCCAGATTTTCCTGAAAGTAGTCTACTTGTCATTTCTTTATAGCACAATAATATTCCATCACAATCATATACCACTGTTGGGTCTCTTGTTGGTAATGGGTTGAACTGGTCCTCAGCTAACAGGAGTGCATGTCACGTAATCACCTGGGGGCAGAATGCGAAGGTTGCACCTGTTTGCAATAAACAGGATTATCTCTCCACCTTCGGAGTGATGCAGGATTGGCTCACTGTGGCGAGGGCATGGCCAGGGGAGGAGCCCTAAAGGGCCCTGGAGAAAGGACTTAAATACAGGCTACCCCGGAGGCGGGGGGGGGGGGGAGGGGG
>JAQQSW010013861.1:0-12225 GCA_028646575.1 Pseudocheirus occidentalis
AATAATACCAGCTCTTAGTTTTATTTATTAATTTAATAGTTTTCTCAAAGTCAATTTTATTAATCTCTTCTTTGGTTTTCATTATTTCTGATTTAGTATTTGATTGGGGATTTTCAATTTGTTCTTTTTCCTGCTTTTTTAGTTGCAAGCCCAATTTATTGACCTTCATTTTCTCTATTTTATTTATGTATGCATTCAAGGATAAGAAACTTCTCCTAAGAACTGCTTTTGCTATATCCCACAAGTTTTGGTATGTTCTCTCATTATTAACATTCTCTTCAGTGAAGTTAGTGTTTGTTTCTATAATTTCTTGTTTGACCCACTCATTCTTTAGGATTAAGTTACTTATTTTCCAATTAGTTTTTAGTATATCCTTCCATGGCTCTTTATTACATATAACTGTGATTGCATTATGGTCTGAGAAGGAGGCATTTAATATTTCTGCCTTTCTGCACAGAATTGTGAGGGTTTAATGCCCTAGTAAATGGTCAATTTTTGTATATGTGCCATGTACCACTGAGAACAAAGTGTATATCTTTTTATTGTAGGATTATCATTTTAAATCCATTCTGCTATCCACCTCTGTTTTATGGGATACCTCATCCCATTCACATTCACAGTTACAATTACTGTGTCTTTCCCTTCATCCTATTCCCTCCAATTTATGCTTTCATTTTCCCCTTTTTCCTTCCCCTTCTTAAGAGTTTTCCTTTTGACTGCTGCCTCCCTCAGTATTCCCTTCTTATCAGTCCCCCTCCCTTTCCCTGCCTTTCTCCCTTACTATTTTTTACCTCCCTTTAACCCCCCCCCACCCTGATTTCTTGGCCCTTCCTCCCTCCTACTGCCTCTAGGATATGATAGGTTTGTATACTTAATGTAGTATGTTGTTTCTTCCTTGAATCAAGATTGATGAGAATAGATCTCATGCAATGCTCCTCTCCCTCCCCTCTTTCCCTCTATTATGGTAAGTTTTATGTCTCTTCTCAATAGAGTCATATACATAACTGATTGGGTTATTGCCTCCTTGCATCAGAACCAATGTGGGAAAAGTTCATATAATGCTCATCTCCCTCCCTTCTTTCCTTCTACTATAATGTTTTCATGCCTCTTTGTGTGGCATAATTTACACTTATCTGCTTCATTCTTTCCTCTTCTTCCATTTTAGTCCCTTTGCAGCCCTTAATAAGGTTTTTTTATCATCATTTTCTATAATTTATACCCTCACCCTCTATTTATCTATATCCCTTTTAGTTGTTGCCATAGGTATAGAATTCACGATATTAACAGGTATCAGTTTCCCATATAGGGACCTTTTAAACTCACCTTACCGAAAACTCAACTTGTCTTCTCTCCTCCTTCAGCTTGCCCCTCTTCCTATTTATCTTATTACTACCAAGGGTACCATCTTCCTCTCAGTGATGTAGGTTCCCAAACTAGACATCACCTTTGACTCTTTATTCTCTCTCATTCTCCCCCTCCCCATATCTAATCAGCTGCTAAGTCCACCAATTCTACTTTCCTATCATCCCTATCCATCCCCCTTCCCTCCTCTAACACTCCAACTGCCCTGGTGGAGACCATCATCACCTGGGCAGCTCCCTTCACATTCTGGTTAGTCTCCCTGCTTTATGTCTCTCCCCACTCTTCTCCATTTTCCAGTCAACTGTTAAAATTGACCATGTCATTCCTCCATGTCCATAAATTCCAGTCTATCACCCCAGGATCATGGATAAAGTCCTGTGCTTTGACTTTTAATGTACTTTATAACCCTGCCCCTTTCTACATTTCTACTCTTCTTATACCTAACTCCCTCATACCACGTATTCTACAGTCTGGTGACATTGGCCTCCTAGTTCTTTGCACAGGACTCTCGATCTCCTTACTCTGTTCATTTCCCCTCCTTATTCACCATTCCTGGCATTCTCTCTGTGCTCCCTCCATACTCAGCCTTGCCTGGCTTCCTTCAAGACCTAGTGAAGAATCTCTCCTTCCATAAGAAGTCGTTCTAGATCCCCTTTAATGCTAATGCCTTTGCTCATTGATTCTAATCGATCCTATATTTTCTTGCACATAATTGTTTGCATGTTGTCATCCCACCCACCCACCTTAGACTGTGAGCTCCTTGAGAGCAGAAGCTTGTTTTTTCTCTTTCTCTGTATTTCCAGTGCTTAGCACAAGGTCTGGACATGTAGAAGGTGCTTAATAAATATTTGTTGACTGAGTGATTGCTCCTGGGATTACTGGGAAGCAAAATGATGTGGAAAGAACAATGGAAAGAACAATTGGAAGACTGAGGTTCAAGCCCCATCAATTGCCATTTGCCACATGTATGACTTCGAGCAATTTTCTTTACACGCTCTTAAGGCCTCAGTTTCCTTCTAAAATGAATATGTTGAACTATTTACCTTTAATGTCCTTTCTAACTCTCAATCTATGATTATATGGTCAGATTTCACTAGCATACATTGCTGTGACTGAGATGAACTGTCTTTTACAAGTTGGAATTAGAAGAGAGAAAAGAACGGAAAAGTGTTTTCGCTGTGCTGGACAGGTTATGCTGAAATGGCAAGTTTGAACAAAGTGACCACAGAGTCTGAATAAAAGTTTTAAGGAGCTTTTAATAGCAATTGATTTATCAGCTGGGCTGTCTCATAAGCCAAATAGATGGAGAACAGCCCTGAAATTCAGAAGTATAGAATCTTTTATACCATTTTCTCTAATCGTCTATGATTTGTCACCAATACTAGTTGTCATCCAGGTACAGGGGATCTGTTCTTTGTCTCAAGGGAGTGTAAACACCTTACTGATTGATGAGGAGTTGGGTATGGGAACCAGGAGATTGTGATTACTTTAGTATTGATTAATCAAGAGCTGGACATGGGAACCAGGGGAGTGTGATCACCCCACTATTGATAAATGAAGAGTTAGGTACAGGAGCCAGAAAAGTGAATAAGGGATTGGGCATGGGAATGCAGACTTAGGCATGTAGCAGAAGAAAAATAAGATGGATTACCCAAGTGTGTTCTCAGCCCTGGCTATTCCTATTGATCTTTATCTTGGGTTCATTCCAAGTTTACTGAGCCTGCTAATTCTGAGCCTGCTAGTTCTTGGTTCAGTTTGGGTACACAGGGCTTACCCATTTCTAATTTTACAGATTATCTAATTCCTTCACCATTTCATTCCTACCTTTGTTTTAGGAAAGAATCTGATCATGGATTCCTGGCCACTTATGGGTGTTCAATGCGTACACAGGACCATGAGTATGACAAACTGCACCTACTTGTGCACATAGCCTAAGAGGGAGGGGCTGGCTAGTGATGTTACAAGGGAGGTCAGTCTGAGTGATCCGGCAAAGAGAGATTCAAACCAATTAGTTCCTGAACCCCAGGCAGCATTTCTTTAACACACTGCGGTACCAGAAAGAGACAATTTTTGAGTGGTTTGCATAGAACAACAGGTTTCTCCCAGAGGTATAAAAGGATCTCCTTGCTTAAGGAATAAGAGATTCAGCCCTCACCAATTCTGCAGCACAACCTCAGCCAAGGAATATAGGGAGGTTCCACATAGGAAATTTGTTTTTACAATTATCTTATATCCTGATCTACCTGTATATTTAAGTTAGCCTATTTAGAGCTTCCTGTGACTAGAGCGGTCATGCCCACAGCAGTGGACCCAGCCATGCCCAGTCCTACCAGGAGGGGAACGAAGATAGGGGCTCACCTTGCTTGGGTAGACAAACCAAAATGCTCCCAGCCCCCTTCCCCAGAATAAAAGAAAACTTAGGGTAGCATATAAACCAGAATACACATTTTGGGTTAGCTGGAGTCTGCTGAGACATGGATGAGAATGCAGGAAGTAAGGCCAGTGGTGCATGCCATCCAGGGATTTTCAGGAGCTTAGAGGATGTGGTTAGACAACTTGGGCCCTCATTAATTTCAATGATAGCTGCACACAGGTTAGCATGGGGTGAAAAGACACAAACTGCCTGTTCTTGCATGTCCCCCAATGGCCCTTTTTTTTTGTTGGGGGATGTCAATTACAGATCTGAAATTACAACAATGTTACAAACAAAATTACAAATGCAGTTACAAACAAGGTTACAAATGCAGTTACAAACAAAGTTACAAATGCACCCCAATACCTGGGGATCTGATCCAGTTTGGGTCCCCTCTCTTATCTGTCTTTTTGGGGATGGGACAGTGGCTCATTATTGGATTTTGGAGGTGCAGAGAGGTTTTGCTTCTCGTGGTCAAACAAAACTGATTGCTTGAATGGTCTGGAATGGTTCTTCCCTGCCCACACTCCCCAGAGCTAGATTGGTGATTATGCCAAAAACACACATCAGGCCTGTAGGTGTTACAAATGCAGTTAGGCCTCTGGGCAGCATCTGTTGCCAGATTCTCCCTTCACCTCCTGACCTTGGGGCTGGCTAGGGTAGGTCACGTCCCCAAGGGAGGCCATTGGAGATGTTCAGAAAAATGGGGGACTTTAGGCAAGACTTTGGCTTAACTAACAATTCAAAGTCAGGTCTGGGTTTGGGGCCTTTTATTAAATGGAAACCTATGCCCTTTGCCAAAGGCACTCCAGCTCCTCATCATTCCCCCCTTAAACAGATGGGACCCAAAATCATTTGGGACAAGGGAGGAAGGTCTCACTTCCAGACTGCTTCATGCTGAGAAAGGACATTGAACTGGCCGTACCTCACAGAGGTCCATCATTTGAGAGGTTGGGGCTTGCGGCCAATGTCCAGAACTTGGCAGATGCCAGGTCCAAGGGGTGTTGTGAAATGACTTCAGGCAGCAGCTGGTAATAAGCTTGAGCTGGCATCTGCAAGTTTGCCTAGAAGATACAAGCCTGGCACTGAGATTAAAACAAACAAGAGCCAGAAAGGTAGGAGAGAAATGACCAGAAGTAGTGATTATGGGCTAGCATAATCCATTACCCAGACTGATTAACTTTGCTTTACTAAATGTAACTGTATTGCCTCCAACAAGGGAGGTTAATAGCTAAACCTCACAAAGTGATGGATCTGACATACAGAATTATCTGATCTTGTTATTCCTTCAGAAATTTTCACTCTAAGTCTACACTTTCCAGATATAAATTTTCAACTTCTTCAATACTTTACAGATAGAAGTTTCCTATGTTTGAGTCCAATATTTATACAAATGAATTAACTTATAGCAGAGATATTGACTTCTACTCCAGTCATCATAAAAAGACTTGGGAAGATCCATAACTAATTAATCCCAAAACAGTACATATCAATAAGTTGCTTATAATAAAACATGTTTGCATCACAGAACATACAGTATAAACAGGTATGATTTCCACAATAATAGCAAACTTTGAATGAAGTTGAATTTTGCATTAATAAAAAATATTCCATAATTTACATTCCTTTAAGAAATTTGCACTGAGACTCTTTTCTTCACATAGAAGACATTTGTGATCTAGTTTCAGTAATTAATAAAGTAACAGCTAAATTCCTCAATCAGTTGTACCAATATTCAATTATTATAACATCAATTTGAACATTTAAGGACCTTATTCCATACAGACAAATATCTAGTGACAGGCAGATGACTAGGCCAAATACACATTTACAGAATTCTTTAATATATAAAAGGAATATTATAGCAGTTCAAACGTATCCCAGCCTTAGTTTGTGGGATAACGATTCAACATTTTGTTTGCACCTTTGTCTCACAAACTTCTTTTTCCTTGGTCTACTTATTCCTGTATTATCCAGAAAAGAATGTTCTCCCAAGTTTGTTTATTCTTACTTTAGGAATCTGAACCTTTTACTTATGCATTCAACTACAAATGTTAACTTTTGCTTAGTTCATAGAAACAGCAAGATCTGTTCAAAAACATTCAGCCCAGTTTGGCTTGGTATGTAGGCTATATTCTATTCTCATGAGAATCATTAACTTGGTTATGCACTGTGGTCACTGAAACTTGCTTGCTCTTTTCTACAGTAAAAAAGGAGGGGCATCAAGGTAGCACAATCAGAATACAGAGCAATAAGTTAAAGCTGTAGCAGTTAGCTGTGCAGGCCTGGTTCAGATTCTTGGAAAAGCTGTCTGCATACAATGTCACCTTTTTCAGGTACCCTGGCTCAGATGATTACTGAGGAGCAGGGGTCTCCACATTGCTGGAGTATTTAGCCAGACCTGAGAGGGGCTCACAGAAACATGACTGAATACCAAAGGTACATAGAAACAGTTCAGCTTCCTAGTCACACAGGGCTAGGCACAAACACTATAATAGTTACACAAAGGGTTAAAATGCATCAAAAATCCAAACTTTTGATCTCATTACTAAACATGCTCAAGATCTGAGCTTCCATAATAGAGAAATTCTTGAAGCCAATCTGATACACCTATATATAATTCTTTAGAAGAATCAGTCTGATCCTGTTGCTTTCTTCCAAACTTCAGGATCAAGTTATAAATCTTTCTGCTTTCTGAAAATAAAATTGCAGCTACATGGAGAAAGGAGGGGCTTGGATAAAACTGCAAGTATTTAGACACAGGAGGGGGATGGATACAACCCCATTTGTCCCCAAACCCTCTTATCTGCTTTTGAAATTTCCAGATAGGCCTATTATCCAGATAATTCAGCCTTCCTTTATGCTTGTTAAGCACAAAATAAGATGGTTCTATCTTTTACTGACTATTTGCTCTGATCATAGAAACTTCCCATAGAAGTAAAAGAAACAGGGGACATATGACATTCCAAATATGACAGGATAGCTCTGTTTAAATTCAGGTAAAGTCACAGATATCCAACCATGCAGTATTGGTACCACCTCTTAGCTAGACTCAGGAATAGGTGGGAAACATTCCTTTCCAAAGGAACTTTGTGGGTAAAGCTGGCCAGAGGGATCCCATCCCAGACAGAGACTGAGAGTGTCCCTTCAGCTTTTACCCACTGTAGACTTCCACCAGTTCACAGCATATCCCTTCTGGGTAGCTTGCAGCATTTACTGATTTATGCAGGCAACTATACCAAAAATTTAAACTCCAAACAATATTTAGTTATTGTCCCAAATGCCTTTTACCTTAAACAAGTTTCACTAATCACAGTTTAGAGCCAATTTTTATCATTAGTCTCATGAGTTTGCAATAAGCAATAACATTTACCAGGTTTCACAAATGTAAGGAATTTCATTTACTATCATTCCTTTCCCTTGAGGAATGACCTTGCCTAATAGAGATAATTTCTAGGGGCTTTGGCAATTGTACAACATAAGGAATAACTTAAAAGGGCTTTAGGGAAGGGCTGGTGGTGATGCCCCTGCTTTTTCAATTCTCATACATGCAGGAGGACTGTTCAGAATAACATTTTATCAATTTCCTCCTTCTTACATACAGTACCAATTAACAACTTTAAGTTTTAGCATTAAAACAGTTGTCTAAATAATTTAGTTACCAATCTTAGAAGTTAAGCATATGATTTTTCAAAGTACAACAGTCTAAAACATTACAAAAGAAACTGCTTCTCTTACAACACAGAATGTATAAGGTTTAAACTTTTACATAAAAACCAATTAATTTACAAATCTAATGACTTTAAAATTCCACATTAAGTTACACAGAAATAGTTTTCTTGTCACATAACCTATCACCTTATCACGAGAGATCAATTACATTCTTGAACATCACATAGATGATAAATGTGGTGATCCATAAACTTTTAGATAAACATAAAACAGAACATGGGGCTCACCAGGTACAGAGACTTTTCTCTTCTCTCCATGTTGCAGAGCCTGGCCAGGGCTCCAGGGATTTGAAAGGAGAGGTTCATGTCCCTAGAGGTGCTGATGTTTGCACCCAGGGGGGACCAGAAAGACGTTAGGGCTGATGCAAAGGGAGGCCTTGTTATAGCTATTATGCCTCCTACACTCTTTCTTACCAATAAAACAGAAAAAAAGGGTAATTTTCAAAACTGACCAGAACGAATTCAGTTGCTTTACAGTTGCATTCTTATACACACAAATTTTTCTCTTTCCGGTGAGGCAGGTAAAAAGGTTAATAATTACTGATCTTCCTGCCTCTTCAAGTCTCTCAGCATTCAAAACTTTGGCCAGACTTTTGGAATGCAGAGGGAGGTTTTTAAACAATCAGGAAATGCAGTTCAAAACACAAAGTACAGAGAAATAGAGACCAGAGTACAGGGGGAGAGCTAGAAAATTAGTCTGCTGCTTCTAACAGGTGAGGATGGGTCCCCTGGGTCATGTCCCCTCAAGGGGTAGGGGCTCATGGACCCTGACCTCTGGTTGGGTTGCAGGAGGTCACACATGTGGAGGGGAGCCAAGGACTCCTTCCTCTCAGAGGGAGACCTCCACTCCCACTAGGGTTGTTTATGTTCAGGAGTTTCCTTGGTGAACAAAATGTTAACTCGTGCCTGCTGGGGTAGGCAGAAAAGAGGAGTTATAACCTTTTTCAGGGCAAAAAAATGATTATGGGCAAGAGGGAATAGGCAATTGTTCAGAAGGAAATGAAAAAATAACCCCAGAAAGACCAATACAGAATAGAAGGACACATATGATTTCTCAACTTCGCATTTCATATCCACAGCTCATTAAACAAAAACTTTTTACCTTTTGGGTGAGGCAAACCTTGAGAAGGGAAAATTCCCTTCTTTTGCTGGTCTGCTTTCTCATTTTCCACTTCTAAACCACAGACTGTTACAGGGATACTTAAGACTGAGATATGTAACAGACAGACAAAACAGATCTAATCCACAGACTCTGTCACAGAGACACTTAAGAAGACAGTACAATCACAACAGACTCTTCTCACAGATCAACACAGAAATGTCTAGACAACAAAACACTCCAGTGGTCCCCCCACTAGGAACCTGGACAAAAATACAAGGCAGAGGTCCCCCCAATAGGAACCTGAACAAAGAGACAAGGCAGAGGTCCCCCCACTAGGAACATGAATAAAGAGACAAAACAGAGGTGCCCCAACTGGGAACCTGAACAAAGAGATGAGATAGAGGTCCCCCCACTAGGAACCTGAACAAAAAGATAAGACACACAGATTACCACATAACAAGACAATACACAAAACAAAAAGACAACCCAGAGGTTCCCCCACTAGAAACCTATTTTCAGCTTTGAGCAACATCTTGGGCAAAGTCATTTGGGGAGATCAGAACTGTGTCCAGCCTATTTTTAATTCCCCCCAATTTTTAAAAATGAGTACTCACTGGCCAGTTGCCAGCCAAAAAAAGCCTAGCAAGCATCGCTAGCAAGAAGAAAGGGTTCTGCCAATACAAAGTCTTGAGAGAGCTCCATTCCCAATTTACTCAGGCAGGTTTCCAACCTTCCCGAGAGAATTTAGAGTTTTCATGGCTGAGGCCATTCCAGGTTGGCGAATGATTAGGGGCAGAGAAAAAAGCTTCTCAGCAGCTGTTCCCCCTTTAGCTCATTTGCTGACCTAGCTTTCTCAGTCTAGGAAAAACACTGAGGGTCGCTTGAGATGGCCAAATGCCATCTTGCTGGGGGCTCCAAATGAAATGGCAAGTTTTAACAAAGTGACCACAGAGTCTGAACAAAAGTTTTAAGGAGTTTTAATAGTAATTGTTTTATCAGCTGGGCTGTCTCATAAGCCAAATGGGAAGAGACAGAGAACAGCCCTGAAATGCAGAAGTACAGAATCTTTTATACCATTTTCCCTAATCGTCTACGATTTTTTACCAATACTAGTTGTCATCCAGGTACAGGGGATCTGTTCTTTGTCTCAAGGGAGTGTAAACACCTTACTGATTGATGAGGAGTTGGGTATGGGAACCAAGAGACTGTGATTACTTCAGTATTGATTAATCAAGAGCTGGACATGGGAACCAGGGGAGTGTGGTCACCCAACTATTGATAAATGAAGAGTTAGGTACAGGAGCCAGGAGAGTGAATAAGGGATTGGGCATGGGAATGCAGACTTAGGCACATAGCAGAAGAAAAATAAGATGGATTACCTGAGAGCATTCTCAGCCCTGGCTGTTCCTATTGATCTTTATCTTGGGTTTATTCCAAGTTTACTGAGTCTGCTAATTCTGAGCCTGCTAGTTTGGGTACACAGGGTTTACTAATTTTTAATTTTACAAACTATCTAATTTGTTGACCATTTCAATCTCTGCTGGTCAGGGGGTCTTACCACCTCTGGAAAACAGGATCAGTAGTTAAGAGGTAATAGTGTGATGTGGAAGTTCCTGAGATCCTTAGTCTTAAGAGAAGGTGCAGTAGCAATCATAACCAGGAGCTGTCTTTCTGCAACACTAGCAGAAACAAGTGGGAGGGAGGGTGGGGAGAGAAGCTAATATAAAGCTATAGCTAGATCTGGGGTTTGGCAGGTAACTCTGATCTGTGGAAGCCAAGAGCAGATGAAGGCAGACACTGTACCAGTAATAGAGACCGTTATTAATCAGACAAGTTGACTCTGCATGCCTATAGGAATTTGGGGATCCAGGGTGCCATTCTTGCCCTCTTTTTCTGCAGCAAGAGAGAGAGAGAAAGATACTGAGGAAGAGAAAAGACAGGTGGAGACTGAGAGACAAAGAGTAAGCTCTGGTTGTGTTACTATACATGTTGCTCCCAAGACTTCAGGCTGATCTGGTAAAGAAACGGAGAGGGAAAGTCACAAATATTCTCAAAGGATCAAAAAAAAGAGAAATATGTTCTTTCCAAACTTCCACTTTTTGTTATCAGAGATTTTCATTCTTATTTTCTCTCTTCTTTACTTCCTGCTGGGGTTAGGTGAGGAGAGGTCAAACACAAGAGTAGAATCTTGGAGTTGGAAGGAACTTCAAAGGTCATCTAGTTCAACTCAGACCTGAGTAAGAATCCACTCTACAATATATCTGAAAACTGGTCATTCAATCTATGCTTGAATACTTGTAGAGAGTCAAAGCCCACTGTTTCCTAAGGCATTCCATTCTACTTTTGGATAGCGCTAATGTTTAGGAAGCATTTTCTCACCTTAAACCTTCAATTTCCCTCACCCCCACCCCACCCCATTGCTCCTGGTTCTGTTCTCTGTGGGTAGATAGAACAAGTCTAAATCTATCTTTCACATAACAGCCCTTCAAGTACTTGATGTCAACTTTTATATGCCCCAAAGCTTTTCTTCACCAGACTGAACCTCCATGTTCCTGCAAATGATTGTCATATGGCATTATTTCAAGGTCCTTCTCTATCCTGGTTACCATAGTCTGAATGCCTTCCAGCTTATCAGAGTCCTGCCTAAAATGTGGGGCTTAGCCTTGAACACAGGATTCTGAAAGTGATTTGACCAGGGCAAAGTACTGTGGCTCTATCAGCTCCCTAGTCCTGTAGCCTGGGTAACGACACAGTCCATCACCAAATGCAGTGTTTAAACTGCCATCTATATCACATTGTTGATGCAGTCTGAGCTTACAATGACTAAAACCTCCGACCCATTTTCACTCAGACTACTATTGAGTCATCTGGTTCCTGTGATGTTGATTTCTTTTAGTCCAGTGTAAGAATGCATTGATTATGATTATCTTTCATCTTATTGAATTCTGTCCAAAAAGACAAAAGGTCTTTTTGTCATCCAATGTCTTTGGCCATCCTTTTTTACTTTGTGTTGTCTGCAAGAACCACACATACATGTCTTTATCCAAATCATCCATGGACATGTTAAACAACAGGAAGCCACATATCCTTGGGGAAATCTGCTGGAAATCTCTTACCAAGTTGACATTGAACCATTAATAATGACTCTTTGTTCCTGGCCATTCAACCTATTCTCAATCTCGGAATTGTACTGTTGTCTATTTTCTTCTGGGTATACCAGAACTTCTTTAAATCCTGGGGGGTTTATGAGATATTATAATGATCCTTTAAACCAGGAACTACTTAAAATCAGATAAAAATTACATCACAGGTTACTTCTGACCCTAAAAGAAGGGGTGACCTAGGGTGGTTGAGAGTTTTGTTTTGCCTTTTAAAATCTGTATAAAAGATACTGAGGAATGCCTTATATGCAACTGGTGTTCTTGTAAATTTTATTTAATTCCCTGTATATTTTAGAAATGAGGCCTTTATCAGAGACATTAGTTGTAAATATTCTTTCCCAATTTCCCACTTCTCTCTTAATCTTGGTTACATTGGCCTTGTTTGTACAGAAACTTTTCAATTTGATGTAATCAAGATTATCTATTTTGCATTTTATAATGCTTTCCAAATCTTCT
>JAQQSW010013862.1:0-12225 GCA_028646575.1 Pseudocheirus occidentalis
GTAATCTGTCTTGTTTTCTTTTTCTATGTACCTGAAATTCATTCTCATGACAAACCCCTCATTCACAATTGTACTTAGCTCCTCAGCCATAAGACTAAGCTAAATTCCCATGTCCAAATATTAATTGATCCATCCTAAGGTAATTGCAATCTCTGGTTCCCATGTCTAATTCTTGATTGATCAGCACAGAGGAAATTACAAACCCCTGGTTTTCCTCATCCATCAGAAAGGAGTTTACACTCCCCTGACTACAAAGAACAAATCCCTGTGCCTGGTTTTCTTCTATAATCAATCTGTAATCAACTGACAATGGGACTACATGGTACAAAAGGGGTCTGCATGGTTGGATTAGGGCTGGCTCTCTATTTCTTTCTGATTGGCATGTGAGAGTCAGTCACCATGGCTAAATTAATTTTCTATTAAAGCTCCTTAAAACTTTCAGTTGGATTCCGTGGTCACTCTGTTAAAACTCACTAATTTATACCTGGGTCATAAAAGTACCAAGTGGTAAATTTCATCTTGAGCCAACCTGTTTTGTGGGAATTTGTGTAATGAAGGAAAAAAATAAGGAAAAAAATTTAAAAACACTAAGAAAACTGAGCTAGAAAGAGTTCCTGGGAGCTGGGAAGGGTTGTAGAAGAGTAGCACATAGACAAGAGTAGCTCATAGCTCATAATTCCCAGTTTATGCCATCCATCCTCAGTTCTTAAAGACTGATCCCTGAGACAATTCCCTTCTTTCACTTCCTAAGTTCTCTGAGCACCTAGCCTCTGAACAAGGTTGATCCAGGAGTTGTCACAAGAGCCTTTCCTAGGAATTTTTCTATCCACCTTCCTTTGGAGTATAAAAGCCTTTGTTTTGAGAGGTGTCACGGACTGGCTTCACCACTCAGACCATGTCTTTCCTGTCACGTGTACGTTTAATCTATGGGATTTGTAGCAAACCTTGGAAAGCAGGCAGCTGAAGCTCAGGGGCAGCTCTGCTGAATAGGATTGTCACTTTTGAGTGAACAGGAATGGGATTTTGGGACTACTGATTTCCCCATGATGCTGTGAATCCTTCAGTAAATATCTCTAGCCAAGTAAGTCTCTAGCACCTTGTAATTCCAACTGAAGCTCTGATGATCTGGTCTGTCAGATTAACACCAATAGGAAATCCCAAATGTGGTTCATTGCCATTTTTTTCTCTCTCTGCACGGCCAAAGATTCTCTTCTGTTGTTTGTCAGCCCTTATTTATGCTTTCAGTTTGTCACATGGTTTTCTGATGACCCAGTCTTTCTGTGTAGCTCAGCCCCCCAAGCAGAGTACTGAAGATAAATGAGTTAACTGTAAAGATTCCATTCCACAATTGATATCTAACCTCCTCTGGTTTGTTTTTGCAGTACAATAGCTACATTGAATACACAAAGCAGCTGCCCTTGAATCCAGCCCCAGAGATCTTTGGGATGAATGCCAATGCTGATATCACTAAAGATCAGTCTGAAACACAACTGCTATTTGATAATATTCTTCTTACACTGGTAGGTGATAAGCAAAAAAAGTCTGTAATGAGGCACATGAAAGATGCCTCCTACCCAGTGCATTTCAGTGTTCTTGAGTTTCTTTTTTTTATACTATATTTGGTGCATATAAAATCTGCTGTTAGGATTGGCCATTACTGTGATAGGCAACACTTAACTGATATTTAATTTTATGGAAGCTAATTAGTCCATTCAGCATGAGTTCACATAATTATTAAGTGGAATTGTAATCAGTTGTAAAAGTGTAGTAAAGGTATTCAGCTAAATGAGCTTTTCAGATTAGTTCATTTTATTTTTGTGCAGTCTGGTAGTAAGTTGCAATATGAGAGAGAAGAAAGCAACTGGCTTAAAGAGCTGAGAAGCCTAAATCAATCTGGTTGACGGGTCCCCATGACAAGATATTGGAACAGAGAAAGCCTGTGGAATTTCTACTCCTACTGGTGCTGTGGTCCCTTCCAGCCCAGCACTACTTCCAAAGAAACTTTTCCAGTCCATTTGCCACATACACAATAGTAATGAACACGTACTTGTTAAAGGGCTAGTGCATATATGTGTAAACCTACAAATAGGTCTTTGGGGAAATGAGGTATATGTAATACCTAGGACTCTGGTGCAGGACAAATATAGTATCTTTTGGCTTTATTTAAACTTGATGTGCACCACATTATAAAACACATAAAACAGCAGGCTCAGAATCCAGTAGACAATGACTCAGAACCAAACAAATAAGGTGAAATTCACAAGGGGCAGCTCCTCAGTGTTTAATTAAACAGCTTCTCTCAATAGCCTCAAAGTCAGATCAGCAACTACACTTCTACTAATAGGTTGACAGTAGTTCAGTAGTTCAAGATTGAAATTGCCATAATTCAGGAGCATGTAGATAGACCAGAACAGGGAGAAGAAGAAGAAAAAAACAATTTTACATTATATGTGTAGCAAATTGGACTTGGGGCAGGAAGAAGTCATAGGTGGTGATGAAATGATAGAGGGAGTTCCTACACCAGTCTCCTGTCCTGATAAAGCCACTGATCCTTCATGGATACCTATAAATTTAGCATGGTCTTAAAATGAAATAGAGATGTGAGGGATGCTATTATGAATATTTAGTTTTTTTTAAATATCTCATTGCGACCTTAAGAGGATGTCTTGTATAATTCAAATCTGATCCTCCTGACTCTCAGCAAAAAGAAATTGTCAGACATGCCCAGTCTGTTGCTTTATAGTCCATGTTTATTACAAGGGGAAATTTGGTGTCAGAGGAAGGGGAGAAGTTATTGGGAAGTGACAGCAATGTTTTGTCTTTTTAAAGAGAACCCATAAGACAATTATCCCCCTCCCACCAAGAAAAGGACATCACCAGTTTAACATCCCAAACAAGTGGTCATCCAGTACTGAAGATCTCTGATAAGGGAGAACCCACTCTCTCTGAAGTCACCCCATTTTTATCATTCTAGTTATTAACAGGGTTATTCTTTTCTGGAATGCACGAATTTACCTCTCTGCAAGTTTCACTGGTCGGTTGTAGTTCTGCCTCCTAGTCTTGTTACAATTCAAAACTGGGTAATTTGGTTTTTTTAAAAAAAAACTTGTAAAAGGGAAACTGCTCTAAAAACCATGAAAAGGATAAGTATACAGATTCCTTGAAAACAGATCTAACCTAACTTTCATTACTGTAGTAATTCAGTAAAGAAAAATCTGTATGTAGAGATTTTCAAATGACATTTGAAAAAACTAGTTTAGAAAAGATAAGAGAAAGCTAACATAAATGATTTATTGAATGTTTACGACTTAATAAAAACCAAATAACATCCTATTGAACTCGTTTCTCAATATCAGGCCCTGGCAGATATTGTAATTCCAAAATTCATTTCATTCCAATTTTGTTTTCTGTGTTTGAAAGCAGACTTTGGGGATGGGGAATTTGTGCTAGTGAAATAGACATTTGAAATGTTAATATTCTTATTATTTTTAAGAGTCTTAAAGCCAAACACATGAGAGTTTCCTAGATCAAAGCTCTTATAGAAGAGAATTTAGTAGTTATTTTACTATCTTCACAAGCACTTTCTACCATGTAACTCTACACAGCTGAAAAGGTATACATTTGCTATTTAGAGAATAGATAATTAATACAGATAGATGTCCTAAAAAATGTGTGATTCTTTTTAAACTGACAAAGACAACAAAAGGTGAAAGTGGTAAATGCTGGAGGTGTTGTAGGAAGACAAACTGTTTATATCAATTTCCAGTAAATCTGTGGTATGTGTGCTGCAAAGGGTTGTGGTAGGTTTTTTTTCAATTTAACTGTCTCTTCTAGTTTGAAGGGCATTGGTTTTTACTTTTTTATATAGAAAATTAGCTTTTTTATCTCCCATAATCACCTCTACCTTTTGCTCAAGAATTCACATTCCCCTAGCAAAGCATCTCCTTCCATTCTCTAATTTTTTCAATGATATAAACTTTTATATTAAGCTCATGTACCCATTGTGTGCTTATTGTAGTATCTGGTCTAAGTATTAATCCATTCTAAACCAAATTTCTGCCAAGCTGCTTTCCAGTTTTCACAGCAATTCTTATTGCATAAGGAGCCCTTACCACAGTAGTTATTGTCCTTGGGTTCATCGAATACTGGGCTATTATGTTTGTAGACTTTTAGGTCTTGAATCAGTAATCTATTCCAGTGCTCAGCTTTTTTATTTTTTAATCAGTATCAAAGTTTTGATTATTGCTATATAGTATAGTTTGAAATCTCGTAATGCTGAGTCCCTTTCATGCCTACTTTTTTGATTCCTTAATGTCCTTGACCTTTTCTTCCTCCAGGTGAATTTTGTTTCTGTTTTCACTCATTCTGTAAGCCCTTGGTTATTTGAGTCTAAACAGGACAATTTTCCTGATTTGAACAAACTTAAATTTTCCACTTTTTCACTTTTACCTGTTGCTCCTGGTTCTATAGCCTAGGACCAAATCTAATCTAAAGCAGATCTAATCCCTTTTCCACATGGCATCCATCCCTTCAAATACTTGAATGGTGCTATCATGCCTCCCCCTGAATTTTTTCTTCTTTAAACTAAACATACCCACTTCCTTCAGCTTCATCTGGTCTTTATATGACATAACTCAGGAGCCTTCACCATGATTGCCCTTCTTTGGATACCATAGCCAATCAATGTCCTTCTTAAACCATGGCACCTGGAACTGAATACTGTACTCTGGATGTGTTGTATGACCAAGAGAGAGTACAGGGAAATTCTCTGAAAAGAGTATACCTATAGAATTGTATCAACTGCACCCTTTTCCTTAGACTATGGTGCAGACATATTTTTACTATTCCTGTTTCCCAGACTATGCAAACTAAAAAAAATAACATTTTTGTCATTAAAATGTTATCTTGTATTGTAATTGATTGTTCTAGCTTTCTTTGCATTAGCTACATATTGTATTATTGTCTCCTAGACAATACCTATGAAGACCTCATAGTCTCCCACAGCACCTTTATAATATCCTGTTGGGGAGAAAGACCAGTGTTTTTAGAGGAATTATGTGACAGAGAATCATAATGCTGTGCCACATGGGGGATCCTTTATCACAAGATCAAAGAAAAATTTCCCAATACATCTCAATCTCAAATATCCCTTAGACATGTTCAAGAATGTTTGCTATCTTCACTAATCTAAATTAATAGAATGACATTGTCCACAGTGTAGTCAATGATAATACCTTTTGCTTTGGTCAGGAAACATTTGAAGAATTGTCTTCAGTTCTGGCCATTGCATTTTAGAATAAGTATTGAATATGGGGATGAGAGGGTGGATGATGGAGGGGAGGGCAGGGTCTGGGGGAGGGATGCTGGAAGCACACACTTCAGGAAAGGGACAGGGACAGGGACAGGGTAGAGAACAGAACAAGGGGGGTAGGGATAGGAAGGAGGAACATATGATCACTGTCACAATATGTCCACTATGAAGATGTCCTGTATAATCACACATCCACAGCCTGTATTGAATTGATTGTCCTTCCAGTGGGGGTGGGTGACAAGGAAGGAATCGAAAGAATCTAGAATTTAAAGCACTGCAATACTGGCAACTAGGAATTAAGATATACGGGGGCTGGGGTAGGGAGACCCTCCCTGCCCTACCAGAAAGTAAAAGAGCAGATCAGGGGAGGGACTTTACAGTGGGATTGCTGTTTTAGGGTTGGGGTAGGGGAGAGTCAAGGAGAAAATTTGTAATTCAAAAATCTCATGAAAATGAATGATGTAAACAAGAAAACAAATAAAAAAAATTATTAAAATAAAAAAAAATTAGTATAACCTGAGTTGAGGTTCTGTCATCTTCACATATGAGCTTTGTGACTCTGGGTAAGTCACTAAAACTTTCGGTGCTCCAGGCAACTGAATTTATCAATTATAAAACAATTGGTGATCTGCATTTGTGGAGGAAATTTCCTGAGTGGGTCACTCTACACTGGTGAAACCACAGGTCTGGAACTCAAGTAACTTAGGGGTTCTAAATTACAAAATGGGGTTACATTTCATATGATATGTGCAACTAAATCTAAAAGGGATTTCTACCTTATTACTGACAATATTAATCATCCAAGTCTGCTTCTTTTCCACACTTTTCAAGTGTGCCCATTGTCTGTTGAAGAAAGGAGAAGAAAATATCTCTTTATTGCCTACCTGATTCATTTTGATATCCAATAAACTTCACAGTGTCTTAGCACATAAACATTCCTGATGGCTTTTCAGTTTAAATTCAGCCTCCTTTATGTGGCATCTTTCAGTATTTATATGCTTAACTGTGCTCAACCACCTATCACCATACATACCTAAGTAGCCTTGTCTCTTGCTACACTTCATGTATTGGCTCTATCCTACACTTCTTTCTCCACTCCCCCTTTGGTGTTAATTGATGATCTTAAAAAAAAAATCAGTGCCCCATCAAAATAAAGTCTCTCCAATCTCCAACTCTCCCTTGTAACAAAGTATAGTTTAGTAAAACAAATCAACACATTAGCCAAGTCTGACAACATTCTGTACACTTCTTTACTGGGTGGATAGAGGCATGCTTCGCCATCAGTCATCTGATTTTGTGATTGGTCACTGTATTAATGAGCATTCCAAGGTTTTTCATTGCTCTTCTCCATATTCTCTCCTTCTCCTGACATATTTTGGGCTGACTTGACTCCTGACTCTGAATCATTGGCTAGGTTTTTTTTTCTTCATCATGCTGAGTCACTCCTTTCCTTCAAACTGTTCAAAATGGACAGTCTCTACCATGGAGCATCTCTAAAGTAACCATTTAGAGGAATACGATAAGTAAGAAAGCATATATGCTCAATACACAAACTCTAGGAACCATTTTCCTTGAGAATGTTTTGATTCAGCTATTCTCAGACTTTCACTAGGATGCCTGATAAATAAACTTTTGTCTATTGTTCATAGTCTCGTTCTTCAGGTGCTGGTGCGAAGTCTTCAGACGAGGTAGTAAATGATGTGGCTGGTGACATCTTGGACAAACTTCCCAAAAATTTTGACATTGAGGCTGCAATGAGGAGATATCCAACAACTTACACGCAAAGTATGAACACTGTGCTTGTCCAAGAAATGGGACGATTTAATAAATTACTACATACCATAAGAGAATCATGTATTAACATCCAGAAAGCCATCAAGGTAAAATATTTTTCCCTTCCAAAAGCCAGTCATTGTGTTTTACTTTTTTAAGTCTGGACTATAATCTGAACCATGTCTCTGTGAAAATATATATTTAATCAGTCACTGGGCATACAAAGACAAAAATGAAATTTTTTTATTAGGTACATGCAAAAGTATATATGTAATACATACAAAGTCAATACAAGATAATTTGGGGGTAGGGGAGGTACTAGAAGCTGGGGGAATCATGTGTAGGAAATGACAATCTGAACTTTGAAGCAAGCTAGGAATTTTCTGAAGCAGGTTCTGTCTTCCAGGCATAGAGGAAAGCCTGTGCAAAGGCAGGGGGAACTAGATGTGAAATGTAGTGCGTCCTCAAGGTCTCAAGAGGCAGGTTGCAAAGGGCTTTAAGCACTAGAGGAGTTTGTCCTTGATCTATCAGGCAATAGCAAGTCACTGGATTTTATTGAGCAGGGGAGTGATAGGATCAAACTTTTGCTACAGATAGAGTACTTTGGCAGGTGAATTGAAGAGGAGAGATTGTGAGGCAGGGAGACCAATTAGACTGCTAGTGTAATAGTGGAAGCAAGAGATGAAACAAGCCTGAAGGGGAAGGTGATTGGGGTGTGAGTAGGAGAAGGTGATGGACACAAGAGATGCTGTGGAGGTATAATCTCTGAGACTTAGCACCTGATTGGACTTGTAGGATGCAGGACAGTGAGGAGGTCATTTCTGTACACTGATTTTGCTCCCATCTCATATAGCTTATATATTCAGATTTTAAATATTTTCTCAGTCTCTCCTATGACTTAAGAAGAAAATGATGAAAATATTTTTCCTATATTATTAACTCTTTCTCTTTTTTCCTCCTAAACTTTCTTCTCTAGCAATTGGCAGAGAATTCTTGGGAATTTTGACAATGCTAATTGGCAGAACAGGCTTAATCCATGCTAAAACAAGAGACTAGATTAAGAAAAGAGAACCTGTATTGGGGCAGCTAGGTGGCACAGTGAGTAGAGCACCGACCCTGGAGTCAGGAGGACCTGAGTTCAAAACCGGCCTCAGACACTTGACACACTTACTAGCTGTGTGACCTTGGGCTAGTCACTTAACCCCAATTGCCCTCCGAAAAAGAAAAGGGAAACTGTATTATTGATTGGGATAGGAGAAGGAAAGAGTATTCACTTCTTTGTGTCTACCTGGCATTCTCTCTCCTTGGTTTCCTCTCTACCTTGGTCTACCTGTTACCTTTCTGTTAGGATAACTAGGGTTTATATGGTTGTTCATGCTAAGAGGGCCCAGAAGTTGAACTGTTGTAACCACCAGTATACATACTGCACATACCTATTTATCGGAGGTTATAGTATACCTCCAGCTTTTCAAGCAGCTTCTGGAGTGGTAGGTTAGGGTTATCAAAAATGACTGAGCCTTTTCCCTGTGGATTAGAAATGATTAATGGCCAAATTTAAACTTGGAAGGAAATAAAACCTAAAATCTAAGTTACATCACCCTTCAGTTGCTTTGCAAATTCTTTTTCCTCCTTCCCTCCCTCTCTCTCTTATTCATTAACATATAAATTGACTTAAACATGCTAATATCTTCCCAAGAGGGTCTGCATTATAACTCATTGCTTTATAAGCTTCCTGTAGAGAAGTATTTTGTCCCTTTTTTTCATATCTCATGAGATCATAGCTTCATAGACTTAAGGCTAAAAGGGAGCTTTGAGGCCATTTAGTCCAACTCCCTCATTTAACAGATGATGAAAATGAGGCCCAGGTTAGTTAAATGACTTACCTAGGTCATGCAAGCATTAAGTGGTACAACCCAGATATAATACTTAGCACATTATGGGCGCAGCTACTAATGTGTAGATTTTAATTAAAGGTTTTTCACTCTAAGTAGATATTGTAAGGAAAGATTCACGACCAAGACATACATTTTTGGACGTAGCCAATGTAGACATGTGTTTTGCTCAACTCCACACATTTGTTATAATGATTTTTTTTCTTCCACAGTTGTATGTTGTAATGGTAAATAATTTAAATTTGAAGACCCTTTTTTGTTATGCCAAGTAAGCAGATACTTAACCCTTAGTAACTAATCAAACTTCTGTGAAAGAAGCAGATGGTGTGAACTCTGTCTCCTGTTGCTGACATAACACCAAGGGGTTGGCTGAAACAGAAAGCCTGTGTGTGTGTGTGTGTGTGTGTGTGTGTGTGTGTGTGTGTGTGTGTGTGTGCATGTGCATAAGGAAAGCCCCAGAAAGGCTCATTTAGAATTTTGTCCTGACAAGATTCTGGTGGAAGAAACTGTTCTGCTGGAAAGAGAGAGAGGGAGAATTTCTCTCAGTGAGCATCTGGAAGATGACTGAGAACTAAGAGAGGATTTTCTTGAGACCAGAATCTGTTGAAGGCTGAATTTGCTGCCAAGAAGGCTGCCTGGAAGGTCAAAGTTGTTGTTGCTGCCTGGAAAGCCGAGATTTCTTCTGGGTCCTAGGGCCAGCTGAACTGCTGGAAGACTGAGGAAGCATGACCAGGATACTAAGACTTTGTTTGTGGCTTGCTTGATCCTTGAATCCCCAGGAACAGAAATTGTGAAGGTTTTGAGATGTACTGGACCCTGTGAACTTCAATATGTAGCAGGAACTGCTACAAGGACCTGGGAGCTGTCTGCCTCGAATCCAGGTGACTGTTTGGTGGATTCAGGTAGGAACTGGGACCATGGAAGGGGATCCAGGGAATCTGAGAAAACATCCCAAGTCAAGATGAAGAAAAGGCCTCTCCTTGGATATTGAATGCTGTGAGGATAACATGGTTTACTAGTGACCTAGGGGTGGGGGGTTGTGTATTTTCTAATGATTGTATTTAGTGAATAGCAATACTTAGTAACTGATTGCTAAATAAGTGACATATTAAGTTAACCTAGTTTCCCCATGAGTGGAAGACTGACTTGTATTCTGAGATGATTGAGTGACTAAGTAAGGAGGCAAATGTCCTTAGGGATACCTGATGATTGTTCTTTTGTTCTTTGTTCTAAATACTGTGACCACTTTGGTGAAAACTATGTGGCCATTTTAATGATAAGCTGTTGTGAACACTATATTGTGATCTTCTGTGATGAGATGTAATGTCATGAATACTGTATCTTGATTTGTTGTGAATGTTTTCCTTTGATTTGTTCTTGAATAAACAGTGTTCATTATACTGTATAATCAGAACCTTAAAGCTGTTCACAGTAGCATTCTTTTGGGAAGCTGCTTGTGCATGGCATTACATTTGTGAGGGGGCAGAGGTGGGAGGGAAAGAAAAGAAATACTTGACAATTGAAATATATACTTATATATTTAATATAAAATAAATTAATAATACTAAAATGTAAAGAGATTGCCACTATGTAGAACTAAAAAGGAAATGAGCTTTAGGAGATTTATAGTCTATGAATAGCAACACGAAAAACAATATGTATAATATATATATATATATATAGTTTGAGCTTCACAGTGAGCCTATGAAGTAGTGACCATACCCATTTTATAGATGAGGAAACTGATATGAAAAGGGTTAAGTGAATTGCCCAGGATCAAACATCTTGTAGGTTCTGAAACAGTATACAAATTCATGTCTTCCTGACACCAGGTCCACCTCTCTTTCTCCACAACACCCCCTACCAAGTTCTTTTTAACTTTGTGACCTCGATCAACAAACATTTATTAAACTCCTAGAACCAGCCACTGTGCTAAGGTCAAAAGATACAAATTCAAAACAAAAGCAATCCCTGCCTTAAGTGAAGGAGCTTACATTCTATGAGAAAAACAGCATGTACACATATAACCAAATGCAAAATATATGCAAAGTAAGCTGGGATCTCTAGCAAATAAGAGGGTCAGGAAACATGTTGTGTAGGAGTTGGACTTTAAAGGAAACTAAAAGATTCTACAAGGTTGATGTGAGGAAAGAGTCCATTCCAGTCATGGGAGATAGCCCGTGCTAATCTGGGAGATGAGAAACACTATGTTCTTTCCCAACAACCAGGCCAGTCTCACTGGAATGGGGTGCATGGGGAGAAATCATAGGAATTAAGCCAGGAAAGGCAACCTGGATACAGATTACAAAGGGCTTTAAATGTCCAGCAGAAGAGTTTGTATTTTATCCTAGAGACAATTAGGGACTCACTGCAAATTTTTAATTGAGGGACAGGGAAAACATGGTCAGATCTGTGCTTTAAGAATATTGTTTTGGGAGGTGGAGCCAAGATGGTGGCGTAGAAGCAGCAAAGCCACACAGCTCCCACACAACCACCCTAAAACCCCATAAAATGGGACTCTAAACAAATTTTCGAGCTCCAAAACTCTCCAAAATACAGAAAATGCATCTGTTGCTGCAGGCAGCTCAGCAGGTGGGGCTCATCACAGCAGGCTGGGAGCCGTGGCTGGCCCAGCCCAAAAGCCTGGCCTGGCCAGGCCCCAGGACATCTGGTGGAGCCAAGTCTATAGGAAAGCAGATCAGCTGCACTGGAGGCACAGTTACCACATTTATCAGGCCAGAAGAAAAAAAGCCTAAGAGAAAGATCAGTGGACTTTCCTAAATTTGGGGGAGAAGAGCAGTCCGGCCAAACTGCTCCCAGGACAAGGAATCAAAGGGAGGTGGCTGTGGAAGCAGGAATGACTGAAAGCAGCAGCGGCATCCACTGGGCTGCTTCAGAGCCCCTGGCCTGCAGATAGCAGGGGGGCTGAGGCACTTGATCAAGGCCAAGGGCTCTTGTGTTGAGCGGCCTGGATCTGGATCGTGGTCTTGAGTGGTGGTCCTGGGGTGCACTTTCAGTGAGCCAAAGCTGGGGGGGGCCCTGCAGCACCCCACTAATAGCTCCGGCAACTGGGAAGGCCCCAGTGATTTGGGACAGAGCTTTCCCCCCCCCCCGCCCAGGAAGCAGAGTTGACAGAGCTAAAAAACCAAGCAATTGATACACTGACCAACATGAGGAAAAGGAAGAAAAGTAAGAACAGCAATAAAACTCTAGAATCCTTTTTTTGTGGACAAAAAGGATCAAAGCATG
>JAQQSW010013863.1:0-12224 GCA_028646575.1 Pseudocheirus occidentalis
TGAGAGACCATATAGAAACAATGGAAAAAGCAAAGGATTTGGAAACAAAGAACATGAATTCAAACCCAAACTCTGCCCCCTTATTACCTATATGACTTTGGGCAGATTCTTTTTCTTCTCTAGGCCTTAGTTTTCTCACACATAAAGATTAGGGGTTGAACTTCTGTCCAAAAGGTCTGTCTGAAGTAGAGAGCCCAACTTCTATCCTGGCAAAACTTAAAAATCATGCCAGACCCAAAGAAATGTAATAAGAAACTAAAGTAAAAGATTTCTTCAACCTCAGAACTACATGAAAAGTTGGCCAGGAAACCCATGGGAAATAGGACAAAGGGCAATAGCAGAGCCAAAACCAGGACAGGCAAATGAGCCAACAGCCTCCCAAAGACTAGCCAAAAACATGCACATCCTGCAGGGCTAAAAGCAGGAAGAGCATGGAGGGCTCCTACTCAAGAGTCCCAAGACAATTAGAAAAGCATCATGGGGACCTTAGAAGGGACCAGGAGCAACAGCATCCAGGGCAGCAAGCCCCTCCTTAGACTGCTATATCCCAAGGCTCCAAGGTTCCTAGAACTCTGTTCTGATATGCCTTAGTAGGCCCTGAAGATTTTTCCTCTGAACTTCAAAGATCTAGGGGGGCACCTAGTGAAGGGCAGTGCAAGGACACAATTGACCCATGTTGAGGCCAAGCAGAGTTGACCATTCCACCCAAAAGTGCAGCTGGAGGTGGCTCTTGATCTTGTCACAAAGCCCCAGTTCAGGAATTAAGGCTGGAGAGATGAATAAGCCAAAAAAAAAAAAGCATCATCACCTATAAAGAATTACTATAGATCCAGAAACATCCTCCTGAGTTCAAATCTGGCCACAGATACTTACTGGCTATGTGATAGTAGTGAAGTCACTTAGCCCTGTTTGCCTTGGTTTCCTTATCTATTATATAAGCAGGATAAGGAAATGGTAAATCTCTCTGGTATCTTTGCTGAGAAAACCCCCAAAGGGATCCCAAAGAGTCTAACATGACTAAACAACAAATGACTTTTCATTTTATTTGTTAAATAATTTTTATTATGTACTCAACGAACATTTAAAGATACAAAGAAGAAACTACCAGGTAGCTGGTTCAAATAAAAAACATATTAAATTTAACCTGTCACAAGGCTGCCCCTATGTCTCCCTCTAAACTTATTTTTTTCATGTTTTCAATGCATTGGTTATTGATTCTCTTCCCTTTTTTTCCATCTCTATCACTAGTAACTCCACACCCAGCTCACACTGCCACAAGAGAAATAGTTCTCCCTTTTAACATATAAACATAATCAAGTAAAATAATTTAGCACTTTGACCACACCTGAAATCTTAGGCATGTCTGGGGAAAAGAACTATAATAAAACAATATTCTGACCAAATAACTTCCAACATCATAAAATAGAAAGATCATGTCAGCGCCCACAGGCACCCTGGTTTTATATGAATTTTTTTACCTAACCAGGATCTGGTCACATATTTACAAGGTAAGATCTTTTCTATTTTCATTTACAACTGTAGGTCAGTACTGGTTGTTCTTCCATTACAAACCAATGGCTAATTCTACTTACATAATAAAAGTGCTCTGTAGAAACTCGGACATATGATGATACTCTGATAGAAAGGTGATGAATACAAAGTACAAACATACATTTTTTGACATGGCCATTGTGTGGATTCATTTTGCTTCCTTATTTGTTACAAGATTTTTTTCTCTTTTACTGCTATTGGTTAGTAGGGAGAAGGGATTAAGAAGTTGTAGTAAAGTCCCCCCCAAAAGAGAGTCATTGAAACTTTTTTTTATACTCACAGAAGAAAACAGAAGTTCAGAAAAAAGCACAAATAAGCAGGATAGTTTTGAAAGTAATGTGTAGAGTTTTTTATATGCCTTTTTGTAAGAAGTAAACAATGCAAAATAGACTCATGATATCATATAGAATCTTCTTTTTGTGATATGCGGTGTATATGTAATGCTCTTTTATTTAGTGTTTAATTTCTGAATCAAAAAATTATTTTTAGAGAGAATTAAAGAAGAGCTTACAAAAGCAAGTGGAAAATATTACCTAAGTAATGGACTATTTAAAAATTAGAATATACAAAAAGAACTAAGTTACTCCATGAGACAGAGAGAAATATTATAATAAAATCAAGATTAAAAAAAGAAAATTAAGCTATCACATATATGTATATGTAAGTATGTGTATATTTATATATAAAACCTGGAAAACAAGTCAAGGAGAGACAAAATCCAGGTCATGTGACAACAAGATGGAGGAATGGACATTTTCTCTGATCCTTACAACCTCTCAAACTCATTCAAAAATAGAAATTATGTACCAGATATAAGGCAATTTCAACTGCCTCTATTGTCTAGGACACCAGGAACCAATAGCAGAGAAGGCCATATTGCCTGTTTCCTAAGCATGCTCACCTTTCACCCCTTCCCTACCGCTCATCACTGCTCCCAGCACCAGGGTGAGCGAGAGAAGTGAAAACTTCTCAGACTAGACTCTAAAATCTAGTAAGGCTTTTAGTGGGAAACAGGCCCAAGTTCCCCTTCCCCGGAAATCACATGATTTACAAGGATTCAGAACTCAGATCATAGGGAGTCACCCCTCTCCTCAGTGACCCCTCAGCATAAGATATGACAAATAAGGACAGAAGTGCTTTCTCAAATGTACATTGGGTGGTCATTGTTTTCTTGTTCTGGTACTTGAGGTAGGATTGCTGCGCTTAGATTGTACACCTGACTTCCAGCCAATGGAAGAAAAGGGTCAGGAGGGGGTAGGGGAGAATTCCAAGTTGGGGCTTTATAACTTCACAATTTTCTTTTGTAAATTGCTTCTCCTCCCTGACCATTTGTCAAGAGGGTGGCCCTTTCTGGAGATCATAATAAACCATTCTTTTCTGCTTCCTACCTTGAGAAACCTCTGAGTATTATCTGGGATTTCTGTCACACAGTTTTTGGGGTACACACAAGGGCCACAAAAGCCAACCCATGATCTTATAACAGAACTCAACCCTACACCCCTATACCTTCACCTTTCACCAACGCCACAGAAATCCAAACTCCAAGCAGCAGAAATTTGTTCAGACTGCGACAACCAAGATTCATCACTCTGCTGCCACAGAGTTCTGCAGGAGAACAGAGGAACCGAGGGAACTTGGCAGGGCTTCTGTCTGTGCTTGTAACAAAACCCAACTCTCCATCTCCTCCTCCTAGTCCAGAGATCCAAATTCAAATTGGCAGAAATGTGCTCAGGCTCTGATAGCAGGGTAGCAACACTCTGTGGCACTGGACCAGAAAAATGAGGAATAGAGAGAGCCTAGGAGGCACATCATTATGCCTAAAGGAAGGAGCCCGGCAGCCAGTTGTGGCCAGTTCTACCTGCTCTTGAAGTCCCTTGGGACAAAGAGCCAAGTTGGTGAACCATGAATTGTCCAACGTGGGGAGAGGCTGAGATATTTTGAGATCCAGTCCCCAGCAAAACCGCATCAGAGAGGAGGAAGCCATAAAATGAGCAATAAGTGAAAATAAGGAGGGGAGAATGAAATTGCCAAAGATCTCAGAAAGAAAAAAAACTCAAAGAACTTGAGCGTAAACAGATAAGCCAACTGGGAAGACAATAACAGCAGAAAGAAATGTGGCCTCTGGATGTAGTAAACAGAATGCAGGGATCTAAGAATAAATACTATAGAACAAAGGAATATCAACTCTGATGAGGCAGAGAACCCTGTGGGTTTTGAAAAGAGCGTGGAATCACAGCACTCTTTTCTTGAATAAACAGATAAAATTTAAAAATAAGAATTGTGAAAACAGAATTTATCACCTGCAAACAGAAATAATCAGCAGAATAGAAAAACTTAAATCCACAGTGGTAAGTTTCACCAAAGAAAGAAAAAGAGGATAACTGATTGGGAATGTAAAGAGAAGCAAAAAACAGTAACATTAGAGGAAGGCATGCTCTCCATACAAGCAAAATGTATTAACCTCAATGATAGGATGAGTAGAGACAACTTAAGGATTATAGAACTATAAGAAGAACAAGACAAATAGTAGTTAAATTTAATAGTTCCGTTAAGAAACAACAAATTCCATAAATCACCAAGAGAAAAGCCTTGAAATATAAAGGAAAAGAAATTCAAATAACACAAGACTATTCTGCATCCACTGGAAAATGCAGGAGGGAATGGAATTTGTTCTAGAGAGCGATGGAGTTCAAGATGTGGTCCAAGGTGACCAACTCTGCAAATCTGAGCCTAACCATAAAATGAAAAAAGATAGATGTTCAATAATAGTGTTTGAAACATTCTTAGTAAGAAAATCAAACCTCAAGAGAATATTTGTATTTCAAACACTCTATAAACATTGAATTCTTAAAAACCATGATTTTGAAGGGGGGAAGCCTGGACTCCATACTACAAGAAATTATAAATGAAAACTGTTCAGATCTATTAGAGCCAGAGGACAATACAAAGATAGAAAGAATGCATTAATTACTTCCTAAAAAACTCCAAAAGAAAAAGCCCCAGGAATATCTTGTCTCAAATCCAAAGCTTCCCCCAAAGAAAAACTAACGCAAGCATTCAGGGGAAAAAAAGCAATTCAATACTAAGGAACCACAAGCCCTAGAAGCTTCTATTATATGTGAGAGCTTGAAATCCTTCATTTATAATACAAATGCAATTTTCCAAAAGGTAAAAGATATGGTCTTATAGCTATTATAGCTCCCCTTAATAGCTTTAGAAGTATGTGTGTTCTGACGAGACTGCAGGGGCAAGCAATTTATTCCTCTTCTCAGTTCTATATGGAGTAGGGAGAGCTGGTTAAAAAGAAACAGACTGGAAACTGGCCAAAAAAGCAGTGTTACTCAGTGGAATAAGCCCTGGCTCCAGAGTGAGGGAACCTAGATTCACTTTCTAGCTCTGCAACCTTCTCCCTGTGTGCCCCCTGGGAAAGTCTGGGAGTCAAATGAGGAATTGGATGGCATGACCTCTAAGGTTCCTCCTACCTCTCAATCTATAATCCACAACCCATATCTAATAACTGGATAGATAGATATGGAATCCAATCACCTTATACTTCAGCAGGTGCTGAGGATAGGAGTTCTGGGGTTTTCATTCTTTGGAAAAGGAGGTCAGCGGGGATAGATATACCTTTCACTCACAGTAGACATTTATCTCAGATTCTTTTTCTATGAAAGCAATAGAATATTCTCACCTATCACCTTCGAGGTGGAAAAAAATCCCCCTAAAAAAAGATTCATTCTCAGCTGGTAAAACAGGTTTTATTGAGCATTCTGACTCTCTCTAGTTTTAACTTTAGAGCTGAGAATGGTTCCCATTCTCAGGGGCAAAGGCTGTGCTCCGAACTAAGAATAGAGTTTAAAGAGCAGTTTCTCCTTGGATTCTGCTCCAAGGCCAGCCCAGTTGGGGCAGGGCAATGGTTTCCAGCTACCAATAGAGTTTTAAGTTCCTCCCAGTATGAACCTTCTTATGTCTCATGTATACTGGCAGGCTTCTTTCTCTTTGAATTCTTTATAGCATTTGACACTGATAACCTTCCTATTGTCTTCTTTCTCCTACTGCCCCCTAAAAGCCACCACCCTCGCCTGATTCTCCTTACTTATCGGCACTCATTCACAATCTCTGCTGATTCACCGTCCTTTTCCTGACCCCTTAACGTGGATATTCCCTTAGGTTCTACTTCCAGTTCTTCTCTCCTCTCTTTGTCCTTCTCCTTCCTCTCCCTCTCCTTCCCTCTCTCCCTCTCTCTCTTCTCTCTTCACAGTTACAAATCCCTACGCACATAACTCCTAAATAAATATTTATCTCCAAACCCTGGGCCTCTCCTGAACTCCAAACTCTGCATCTCCCGATTGCCTACAAGACACAGACATCCAGACGTCCCACTGGCATCTCAAACAAGTATAATTATTTTCTTTTGCCCTAAACTTGCTCTTCCTACTTCACCAATCACCCTGTCTCCCATGTCTGGCACTGAGCCTGGCACAGTCCTTAGATATGAGAGGGGAGAGAAAGGGATGAGTCGACCAGCTGCCCACAAGTCTACCTCCAAGACATCTCTCACATCAATCTCCTCTCTAATCCTACAGCCTTATCTAGTACAGAACCTCCTTGCCAGGGCCTAGACTCACTGTAATAACCAAATAACAGGATTTTTCAATTCTGCTCCCTTCCTCTTGCAACTTCCTTCAAAACTCAGCTCAACTTCTATCTTTTTGAATCCTCTCAGATTCCCCTTCCCACTCCTCCCCCCTCCAAAAAAACCCAGCCCCCTTTTATTTACTTTCTTTGTGTTTTACCCAGTGTATGTATTATTTCTCATGATAGAAAATAAGCTCCTTAAAGTGTCTGACACAGGGTAGATGCTTAATAAATATTTATTGGTTGAGTGATTGGTTAATCCTTGACAGAATGCCGTACACACAACAATAATTATTTAAAGTTAGTTTTAAGGTCGACAAAGCTCATTTCTCACAACAATCTGGCAGGGTGGGGGGGGGGGAGGAGTAGGAAGAGCTCCAATTATGTCATTGCTCTCTGGTCAGCAGTCTTTTGTGGCTCCCTGTGGTCTACTGAGTAAAGCTAAAACTCCTCTGACTGACATTCAAGACCCTTCAGAGTCTGGCACTACTCTTCCCAGCTCTATCGCAGGTTACTTTCATCTACCTCTTCTAAACTGGACCCTCTTTATACCTTCAACATGACCTCTTATAGAATTCTCAACACCCCCGCAAGTCGCGTTCAATGCTGCCTCCTCCAGAGGGCTTCCCAGTCTCTCCTCCCCTTCCCCCCACGGACCTCACACACTGCTCTGTCTGCACCTCTCTAACGTATCTATGATGCTGTTGTCCATATTATTTTTGGATGTTTTGCCCGTCTCCTTACTAGACTGAGAATTCCACAAAAGCAAGGACTGCGTGCGTTAAGATTTCATAGCTCATCCATCTCCCCCAGTGCTTAGCATGAGCTTCTTTATATTTTAGGCAATAAATAATAATTGTTTGATGAATGAATGAATGAATGAATGAATGAATGAATGAATGAATGAATGAAGAGTGGATACACATCTGAAAGCACCGGGAGCATCATGTTTCATCATCATTATTATTCATAAAGTGAATTAAAATTGATTTGGTTTGGGGGAATTGGCGGGGGTCGATGGAAGGGGGAAGACTATTTGGCTGCCTTTGGGAAATGTCTGGCAGAAGGGGAAAGGGTGCAGGTTTGGGGGATCGCGGTGTGCGTTCACAACCGTCTTCTATCAGAAGCCCCCACAGGAAGGAGGGAGGACTGACCAAGGAGGCAGACCAAGGTCCCACTTTCCAGGGCTTGCCCTTTGCTCGTGGGAGCGCAGCTGCTCAGCATCCATGACCTTGGGGCTGTCAGGAGGGCGATTCCCTCCAAGCTCAGTCAGGAGCCAGCCAGAGACAAAGCCACCACCCTTCCAAAGCGTAGAAGCCGCCCAGCTGTCCCCGGAAGCTGTCAAGGTATGGGGCTGGACCGCCGTCCGCAGATACAGACCCTGGTCTGGGGCGTCACCTGGTGGGAGCTGGAGGACATGCTGGACCAGATCCTCTAGGTCAGGAGAGGGCACCGTCACTCTTCCCATCTGCGACAGGAGCTGCGGGAGCCTCCAGGACCCAGAGTTAGAGCCCCAGCAAACCTGGATCCGTATCAATGGACATGACTCAAGCACTGCCCTCACACCGCCACCCTTTCCCAGGATACAAGTGACATCTCAGAAATCAAGGAAGAAGCTGGACTACTGTTTAATTAAACATTGCTCCCATAGGGCTTAGCTTCTTGCTTCCTCCCCCCTCCTCACATGTAAGGGGTCGTAGAGGCAGAGCTGGAAGTAGTAGTAAGAGACATAGTATCAACCCCTCATTTTACCAACGAAGAGACTGGAGCACAGAAAGGTGATTTGTCCAGGGTCACAGGTCACACCGGTGCCTAAGGAGGGATTTGAATACAGATCTTCCTCATTCCAAATCCCTAGCCACTACACCACATTGAGTTCTTTCTAAAGGAAGAAGCAAAAGAAGTTAGGGGAGAAGAAACTGGGGGAGGGGCAGCTAGGTGGCACAGTGAACAGAGCACGGGCCCTGGAGTCAGGAGGACCTTAGTTCAAATCCAGCCTCAGACACTTAACACAAAAACTAGCTGTGTGACCCTGGGCAAGTCACTTAAGCCCAATTGCCCTCCAAAAAGAAAAAAGAAAAAGGAAAAAAAGAGAGAGAGAGACTGGGGGAGAGAACAGCAGAAGAAGAGAGAAAGTAGCAGAAGAGAAGACAAAGAGAGGAGGAGAAGGGAAAACAGGGAAGAGAATGAAAGAGAGGAAGGAGATCAATTATTAAGGAAGAAGAGAGACAAAAAAAGAGAGAAGACAGAACAAAGAGATCAGCTATGTGATTGCTTTGAGGGAGCTGGGTCCAGACAACAGTTGATGTGAAAAAAAGATCTGGGGGTTTTAGTGGGGTGCAGAGAGAGAGAGAGAGAGAGAGAGAGAGAGAAAGCACACGTGATAATAAATCAATAAGCATTTACTAAATGCCTATGGATCAGGCACAGTGCTAGGTACTAGGGGAAAAAAGAAAAATGAAGAGTTTCTACCCTCAAGGAGCTTGCATTGGGATGGATCCAATAATCACACAATTAAATACAAAATATATTTTCAGTAAAGGTCAATGGATGGAAGGAACTGTAATGGTAACGGAATTTAAAGATCCTCCTGTATTGGCTTGGTTTTTGGACTGAGCGTTAACACCCAGAGCTTGTGAATCCCACCTGTGGGATGGACTTGTTGATGTGAAGAGAGAGGACTGAACCAGGAGGAGCTGGTGCCATGGATAGAGAGAGAAGCCCAAGCAGAGAGAAGGCCCAAGCAGAGGAGGCCAGGACTTTTGAAGAGCAATATTGTGGAAGCAGAGAGAGAGGAGAATTGTGGGGGTCCGGAGTTGTTGAGAGAAAGACTGCTGAGGGCCAGTTGGAGCTGCCCAGGACTTTTGAGAACTGCCACCCAGAGCTGCTGGGAACTGAGGAGGCATGGCTGTGATGCCAGTATTTTGTCTGTCTGTTTTGATGTTCTTTTGCCAGATTCACCTACTGGTGAAGGACAGTGCTGCTGTTGCAAAGGTCCTGGAAGTTTGCTGTTGGTTCAGAAGCCCTGAAGGAGGATTTTCTTTTTATATGTTTATAGAAATCCTGAAGAGGGTCTTGCTGATGTTTTCAGGGGTTCTGGGACTGTTCTACAGGCAGAGAGTGAATTAATGAGGACACTGGCAATGTATATGGTGGCTTTGTTAAGCTTTGTCTCCCCAGGAACAGAGATTGCTGAGAACTTGCCTTGTGTCAAGATGAAGGAAGGGCCTTTCCTTGGGTTTTCAGTGCTGTGATGATATCTTATCCTGTAGCTTAAGGGTAGACGGCCTTTTGTGCTTTCCAGCACCTTTTGAGAAAGTGCTTGGCATTAATGGATGGTATCATAATTCAGCTGTCATCCAGGGGTGGAAAACTTTTGACTTTTTGTGCTCTGTGACCGACCAAATGAATGTACTTTGTTTGTGATTGGAGACTAATCTCCATTTGAGAAGAGACTTTGACTGACTAAATGAATGTACTGACCAGGGTTGGAGTCGTACTTGGACTGAATTGAGAACTTACTTGCTAAATGAATGAGTTACACTGTATTTTGATTTTCTCTCTTCTGTGAATGTTTTGCCTTAATCTGTCACTGAATAAATGGAGTTTGTTATGCTTGTATTCTGAACCGTGGAAGTTGGCGTTGCTTCGCATTACAGGAACTAAATGTTAAGTGTCTTGAATAGGGTAGTATGGAGTCAGGATTGAGCCTAGTACGTTGGGGGGAGAAAGGGAGATTGGGCTATAGTGGAGAGTAAGTCTATACAAATTAAAAATTTGTGGGAAGGTGAGTGAGACCAGGAGAGGGGTACAAGACTAAATCATTCTATTAACAATTGCCCTAAGGGTCCCCTTTAATAACATGATTCATCCCTCCTTTGACTCTCTAGGGGACAACCTGAGTCTATGGATATTCAGATAATACATACCTGAGATAAAAATAGTTGAAGACAGGCTGGTAGCACAGAGGACAATCTGACTGCAAATACAGTTATGCTTAGAAAAGGTACAACTTATTTTCCAGAAAGGATAACACTTACCCCTACAAGGATGAGAGGTAGAAAGGTAGGCCCTAGGTAGGTAGGTAGAACAACCATGTTGATGGGACCTTGAACAAAGCAGTCTGGAGGGTAATTGTACCTCACAGCAGCACAAGCCAACAGAGTACTATTAAGGCAGACAATTGCTCCCATACAGCCCAAGGAGAAAGTACACCCCTCTGGATGTTAGCAGGTTCTAGCTACCTCCCTTTGAAGCTCCATTTTCCCTGTGCTATTTACAGCTCTAGATGGAGGTAAGCAGCCAGTCAAGACTAGAACTTCTAGCAATTTGTAGGCTATGTACCAATGGTTCTTGACTCCGCTGATGTTTTTGGAGAGGAGGATATTTGTCTGTGTTCTAACATGCATATGTGTTTCATAGTGCTTTTTGCTATATGACCAAAAAGCTAAAATTTCTACTTAAGGTTTCCTGCATTGCCAGGAGACTGCTTTACTGTTTTGTTTTGTTTTTTTTAAACAAGCAATTAACAGCCCCTTTCCCCCTCTTTAAACCAAGATTAGTCTCTGTTTAGGGGCACTGGCCTGTTGGGGTTGCAGCCCAGAAGTACTCATACTTGGCTGCTTTGTTTTTAACTAGGCAACTAATGCTTTTTTCCCACTCACTAGCTGTATGACCTTGAGAAAATCACTTTACCTCCCTAAGTCACAGTTTCCTCCTCTTTAAAATGAGGATAATGATCCCCATTGATTTTAAAGTTTTGTGGGGGGTTTTCAGCTTATTTGAGTAAGATAATGGATACTGATATTCTTTTATTAGTGACTGTGGAATCATAAATTTAGAACTGGTAGAGACCTCAGAGACCATCTATTCCAACTTCTTTCCTCTTATTTTATTATCTTAAAAGTCATTTTTGTCAATGCCTTGTTTTTTTTACCATCAGATTTATTCATGGGTATAGCCTATCCAATGGGAAGCCTCCTCCCCAACAAAGAAAAATCATCCAACAGAACCAACTAACACAGAGATTGTCTGACAACATGTGCAACATCCAGTCCCCATAATCCTTCCAGCCTCTCTAATGAAAGGAAGAAGGCACACTTCTCCATGGCCCAAACTGGTTATTAGGATGATTCACAATGGCCTTGTTTTACTGTCCTTTTTTGTTTACCTTATCTGCATCGTGGTATATATTTTCTACTATTTCTGCTCCTTTCACTGTGTATCATTTTGAACAGATCTTCTCACATTTCCCTGAAATCTGTATAATCATTGCTTATTCTGGTACAAATATGTTCTGCTACTTTCACAAGCCACAATTTATTTAACCATTCTCCAATCAATGGGCATGAGCCCTCACTTGGTTTCCAATTTTTTGCTGCCACAAGAAGTACTACTGTGGTGGACTTCAGGGAAACCTGGAAAGACTTATATGAACTGATGGAGAGGGAAGTGAGCGGAGCCAGGAGAACATTGTACGCAGTAACAGCCACAGTGTGTGATGAGTAAAGACTTTGCTAGACTTAGCCCTTCTCAGCAATGCAAGGACTTAAACCAATCTTAGTGCATCATCGGGGTTTGAGGCACCTCCTTGAGGTATCTGCTCAACAGTTCATCAAAGGATTGGGCAAAGGATAAGGATGATTTAATAACTCTTTTTTCACATAACTGAAAACTGTTTTCCAAAACAACTGGACCAGTTCATTTACCACCAATAGTAAATTTATGCGCCCATCTTCTTCCTACAGTCTTTCCAACACTAACTTTTTCCATTTTTTGTCATCTTTGACAATTTTCTACCAATTTTATTTTAACAGATAATAAAAGTCAAGATTAAGTGACTTGCTCAAGGCTACATATATAGTAAACGGCAGAGCCCAGGTCCCAAGCAGGTTCTCTGACTCCATATCTGGTATTCTTTCTAAACGCTGTTCAACCAACAAATAATTACTGATAATGAATATAAAAGCAACCACTTGGGGGTTATTTACTTATACCCCAACTTATACATGGGCCCTCCAGACAAGATTCAAGGC